>PVKS010001982.1:80000-88495 GCA_004027875.1 Aplodontia rufa
GCCAGTATGAGGTAACTATTGTTATCTAGAAAATTCTTTGATTAGGAAGTAACCACAACCACAAAACCTATTAGAAAACTCATGAATCAGACTGCACTTCCTATAAGTCACACCTGCAAAAATTATATATTTCCCTTTCCCTCTAAACACCCATGAATCCAGTAGCTGGCTGATAACAAACTTTCTGTAAACACCAACTTAGCTAAAATTAACAGCCCCCAATAGAAATTCAGAAGAGGCTAAAGCAAAGCCTCTTTCACTTGCACTGTCCAAAACTCATAAAGGGCATTATGTTGGCCAAGCATAGATCATATTCTGCATGCTATCTTCAAGAAATTTTGGTTGATAAAGGTTTTTATTTTGTCTCATTTTTGTTCTTAAAATTGAAGAAAGCACAAAAGAACACTTGTGTCTAAATTTACCATATTCCCACCTTAAGGATTCATTAATTAGTTTGATTTAGTCATTCCCCAAGGTAAACATATCAAAACATCACATTGTACTCCCTGAAGATACTCAATTACTATTTGTATATTAAAAAACAAAGATGTTAAGAAAGAAGAGCAGAGTCAACACCCACAGTTCATTGCTCTTTAGCTCTGCCTGGCACCAGGCTTACAGACATGGGTAAACTCAATTTCTACATGCTTCACATTTGTTTTATGTAAAGTAAGAATAAAACGAGATTATACCAGATACCATGCTTGGGGCATAATGGATAAAACAAAAGAAAGTTGCTAAAGAAGAGTGGAAGTATTACTTCTCAGATAGATGTCACTTGTGCATTGTTTCCCCCTTTTCACTCTGGAAGTCCACTAAACACAAAACCTGGCACTTACGCCAATTGGAATATCACACTAGCTAATATTCCAAGCATCTTTCTTCATTAGACATTATACCACACACGGAGTAAATCAGGACCAACACAAGTCATTGGCCCTTCTTCCCCTGTGTGTTCCATGATGTTCGATCAGTGTGTACCGATGAACAAAAGATCGACACAAGCAGTGTCCACTCTGATTGATTAGTGCTTTCCCCTTGCATATTGGCACATATTTTGAATACCTGTCAGGGGCTAGATAGCAGTTAGAACTAAAGATGGTCATCCAGAAGGGAAACATACTTGAGAGCAAAGCAAAATGGCCAGTTCCTAAATATCAAGCAGTGACTGAAGATAAGCAGCCCTCATCCAGCTCCTGAATGGGATTTCTCCCTCATATAAAAGTCAATTTAATGCTAAATGAAAGTATCTTCTTTCAAAGTGACTTCTTATGTTCCTTTATAGTTTGCTGAGCATCTTCCTGTGCGCCATCATATTCAGCTTTCACGGTCGCCCTGAGATCTGCTAGGCAGGACTTGTCACTCTGCAGAATAGCACCCTCCACCCCTGCCTGCCTGTTTCTCTAGACAGTAATGCTTCTTCCTTGGATTTTCAAGCTTTCAAAGTATTGGACCGATGTCAGGAAAAGATTACTGTTTCTATAAAGCAGGTGGGAGGACCACATTTAAAGGAGGTTTTTTTTTTTTGGTCGAGGTTTCCTCAGTTGTGATGCCAGAACTAAATAGCATTCTAGGTAGAATATTAATACTAATTCTTATGCTTGAACAAAAAATTCAAGATGCCTAAGAAACAGTTTCAATGACAGCTTCTGAAACATGCATACAGCCTGGGAGCTAACAAATATTGAGAATATGACTTGCATATACTCTTTGAGGGGTGTGTATGTATGAGTTTGCATAGGTGCGGTGCATATGTATCTAAAACGCTCACCCCTCTGGCTGATCCCTAAAAGATAGATGCCCCTGTCGCTACGCACAACTTTCTGAAGGAAATATCTGATAAATGTTTATACATGTCATGTTTCTATGAGCACTTTTGTTTCTAATGTTCTTTTTTCCTTTTGAAAAGTTCTTTGAAAAACATCAGCTGTACATTTTTACAGCTGAGTAAAAACAGAAGAGATTTTAGGTGCACTGGGCTTTGATAATTAAAGGGCAGGGGATATATCAAGGAATATTTTTCCCTAAAAAATAAAATAAATCAGCAGCAAAAGTTTAGTCAACAGCTAAGCTCTTTCTTATCCCTTCAAGCCCAAGCTCTTTAATCTTTGGATGGTAAACCTCATAAAAAAGTACCCTCCCCTTCCAAGTGCTTGGTTTTTCTTGGTGCTGTTTAGTATGAAACACAAATGTTTTCCAAAGGATTATTTCTCCATTTTATTGGTAAATGGAGCAAAACTCAGAGAAGTAATTTTGCTTACAATTCCCAATCTTGTAAATGTGGGAACCAAGACTAAAACCTTGTACTTCCAACGTTTCTCCTCTTGTGTTGTAAAAATAATATTTTACTTAACATTGAGGTTTCAGGAAAGAGTGCATTCTAAGGGCAGCCCAGGTCCCTAAAGTGGCTCCAAATACAGCTGCTGTTGAGGTGAAGGAGCTCAGAGACAGCAGCTGCGCAGTGACAGGGTACCTCCTCAAGATGCCCACATGTTGTGGAAGCCATGGAGCTGACAGACAAGTGTCAGAATGCTCATCTTAGGGCTCTGCACCATCCCAAAGAATGGTACCAATCGATAACTCAGTCTTGTCAGTTTCTCCACAGGCTTGTCCTCTTATGCATTCTGCTATGAGAAGTCCCCAATATCAGATACTTCATGTATTTAACAAACAAAAAGATAAGGAACACAATATGGGAGAAAAAGAGAAGAAGGAGAGGAGAAGGAAGGGCAAAGAAAGGGGAAAAAAAAGATAGGAAGATCTTAATATGTATGAGCACATGGGAAAGAGATATCTGAAATCCATCCCACATGTCAGTCCCCTTTACTCTCTGCTCATCTCATCCCATGAACAATTACAATAATGTTTTTCTGAGATGATGATAGCATCTTTTACTTTCATTGGGTTAAAGATGAAGAAGAGTGCTTTGCACTGTGAAAAATGTGATCCAAACACATTACAGACCTTTTAAGAGTTTATAACCTAACCAAAGAGAAAACAGTCCATCGCTTATGATATCAACTAACCACTTAAGAAAGTTTTGAATTTACATTTTTACATTTTAACTTTTAGAAAAAATACCAAATCTTATTTTTTTCCTTTTGTGCAACCATTTTCTTCTTTTTTTTTTTTTTTTAAAGAGAGAGGGACAGTGAGAAAGACAGAGAAAGAGAGAAACAACTTTATTTAGTTTTTCACATGGTGTTAGTTCCTCCAACACTTAGTTGTGCACATGGTGCTGGGGTTTGAACCTGGGTCCTCGTGCTTGCCAGGCAAGCATCAAAACCTCTGAATCACTGCTCCAGCCCCAACCATTTTCTTCTTAACTTCCAGTCCCAAACTAAAAGGAAAGAACTTCATATTGCCAAAGGGCATAGAGTGGGGCCACAAGTACAGTGAATCAATTCAAAATGTTAAAACTCTCATTGTCTTTTACAGTGCCTATGATTTCTTCCCATTTTGGTTTGCTCTGCTCTAATTCTCATATTCCAAACTCAGTGCCATACCATCACTGGGGAAGAGATGTTATTTTTCATTTTTCTCCTAGTTTGAAAAACTATGAAAACATGGCATGCTGTAAAATCATAGAATAGAGTTTCAAGACTGAAGGCATGCCAAATGATGTAAAGAAGACACAGCGTTCCCAGAGAGAATGCAATCATAAAATTTCTCTCAGGATTTGATTGGCAATCAGGAGATGACAAACGATCTTCAGAAAATCAAAGTTAGTGGTGGGGTGTATCATAAAACTGTGGAATGAGTAAAATGATCTACTGATACTAAGTAGAGTTGCTCTTTACTTTTAGAAAGTTAAATCAGATTTAACTTCTTCAGTAGAGACCTTGGGCAATCATATTTTCCATTAGTTAAAATGCCTGTTTAGATGATCTATTCTTATATACAACATAGTTACTTAAATATACTATTATCTCCTACAGTAGATAATATGTTGATTGGGCTCATATGTGGTTCTCTACTGAGCTCTTTTGTGGCTTATAGTCAAAAGTCCACTGTGGCTGCTTTTGTCTGAAGCCTTGACTGGCTAGACATGCAGGATAATTCTTTTGCAAGGTTGGCAATTGATGGTTGCAGATTCAACTGAAGCTGTGGTTCAGAACCATATTCATATGCGTTAACACTGCAATATGACTATCTAGCAGTGTGGTGGATTTCTACAGGATCCACCTACGAGTGAATGCCCTAAAGATCCAGGTGGGAGCTGCAGTACTTCTCAAGGTAAATTCTCAGAAGTCATGCACTACCAATATTGTCATGCTCTAAGAGACAAGATCAGCTGCATTCCTAGAGTATAAAACACTGGATAGATTTTGAATGAAAACGGTACCATCAGAAACTGCTCTTCAAGCTCGTTGTTTTTCAGATACTTTGAAGGGCACATGGTAGTGAATTATTGGTACAAATATATAACTTAACAAGAAGACTTAAAAATTATCTGATATGCATGGTCAAAATGCTTGGTTAGAAGCCTATAGGATATTGCAAAGCAAAAGGGAAACCAAATTCCTTCCCTCTTTTATCCACCTATCCACATAAGTTTTATTCCCAAAATGACTGACATCACAGATGATTTGATTAGATCCAAGGAAGCAGGTAACACCAATAAAATGGAAAAGTGTTGAATTCAATGCCTTTGGCTAGAGAAAAATAAATCTATAAATGTGACAAAGGGACTAAAGTGATAAAAGAAATGAGACAGTGTGGTTAAACTTTGAGCAGGCTAATCATTAAACAAAAGAATAAATACACAATGCATAGCTAAATGTTGATTGTTGTTAGGAAGACTTTTAAAGGAAGGGTCTCTTTGGCCTTCAGAATATAGTAGTATGTTAGACACACTAAACTGAGCTCTTATTTTGAATACATAAATAGTTGAGAAATAGCAAGATGGAATTTTTTACACATGCACTCTGATACCCAGATTTGCAGAAGCATTGTGCTGCAAGTCAATAGTACCCTTGTAGCTTGTTGGTTTAATTGATTGCTATGTTATGTCAACCTTTATGACCAAAGCACCAAATATTTACAGAATGGAGCATATAGTGCTTGGTGTAACATGGTCCTCCCCGTAATGCTGCTGCAGATACTGCCATTTACAAAACATAGCCAGTCAGACCGAGATCCAAATTTACTCAATTAAATAGGGTTATATTCATAGACTGTCTCAAATCCGTCAACATTCCTGACAATCAGTATTTCAAAGATAACAAACAAAAGTATACTAAGTTTCAAGCTCATTTATACTCAGCATTAAAAGATTCACAAAAAAAGGATATTTGTAAGACATAAAGGCTTATTTTATAGATTTGAAGATATCTTCTTAGTACATTATTCTACCTCTAAATAGCCATCTGCAATGGAGTTTGCTCCATTCAGATGGAAAACTTGAAATGGAAAATTGCTGGAAATGTGTGATTGATTATAATGCTTTTGTTTGGGAACAACACTGGGGTGCACTGCTTAACAATGGCAATAGTGCCCCAGACTTTCCAGGAAAAGTCTGTGGTGGGGATCAATCAGCTGAGACAAAGTGCCAGATAAAATGAGCCTGCCCAGCTTAACACTTCCTGAAGAGCAACTCCAGTCCTAGAATGCAGCCCTTCAACAGGTGTGAGGGCCCTACCCGTGGCCTGCTTCCTCTGCTATCTATCTTGTTAATACAGGATCTCACATGTGTGTGTGTGGCGGGGGGGGGGGGGGGATAAGCCCTTCCTAGAACAAAAGGGAACACTGAGAAACAGGAAGGAAAATGGCACTGAAACCTTAGGAGCTTGGGGGGTTTCTACCAACACTGCCTGAGACTGCAGTCACCCTACCCAAATGAGGAAATTAATTTCCCCAAGACCATAAAGAGTCATGAAACAGGGAGTCCAATCCAGGTGTGTCAGACTTCATGGCTCATAATCTTTCCATACTTCCATTCCAAAAAAATGTACCTTCACATAACTAATAGCCATATTTTAATCATAAATAACTACTGAAAATGACAATTGAGCATTTTCATAGTTGATACAGGACTGTTTATCCCCTGGCATAATTTTATCAGCTTTGTAAAACTGACTGGTACCAAAAAGGTCTCTTGTTGCCTTGAGGGAGAAAAGAATTCTTCTTTATTTACTACATCAAGAAATCACGTATTCAGCTCACCATGGTGTGGGTGGTGCTTAGTAAATACTTGTTTCTTGATTCATCTAAGAACTGACTGCATGGCATGATGATGACAAATGTCACAGTAAGTAAACTACATTGTATTCACCGCGTTCTGCATTGTTTGATTAAATTATCTCATTTACTTCCTAAAATGAATTTGTATTAGTTTTTATTTTACAAATTTAGAAAAAAGTTCAAAATTTCATAAAGAGAAATAGAGACTGAATGCAAGGACATTCTTGGAGCCCTGGGCTTAGTCCCTATTTGGTACTGCATTCTTCATGTAGTTACACTATGGAAGTTAGAGGGCAGGGGTGCCCTTTGGACCTAACTTAATGATGGAATTTCATCCACACGTCATGGAGATTATCTAAATTCCAATCCTGAGCAAATATTCCTCTTGATTTCTTGATAGTATGCCATACACCTCAGTGTTCTGAGTACTAAGCAACTTAAATACAGTATCAACTAAAAGCATCAGATAGAGATGTGCTAATATTACAGGTGGAGATTGATGGTATAGATGCGGGTGTAAAGGCAACAGGAGATAGGGCCCTTTGTCAGCATATTGAATACTCCATCATATTGAGATTGTTCTCTTCAGTTTAAAAAATTAACTTCCCAATGAACCAGAGCATGCATTTTGAGATAGTAAGCATCAAACCTCAAGTGGTTTAAGAGAACTAACTAAAATTGTATCCTGGAACTTAAACCAACTTTGTCCCATCTTTTCAATCTTATTTCTGCTGGCCTCAAGTCTCTAGATATAACTCAATTAGTGAGATAATTTTGAAGCCTTTTCAATTCCAAACTCTTCTATTCAAAATCAAAATTATGGATCTGGAAAAAAATCCACAAACAATTTTGAATGATGATAAGCAATGGAAATAATGTGAACTCATTTAGGGAACAAATATACCCAAACTTTCCAGCCTGAAAAAGAGGCTGACCCTAGAAATCCAAGCCTCTAGAGCCACGTGCTTCTGTTGCTACAGAATGGAGAGTGGTCTTTCACAAGTAATTCTCTAAGTTTGAAATCAGGAAGTGAGGACTGAAGTGAAGGGTACCAATGATTTTCCTTTATTTGTTAAATGCACACAAGATTCATAACTACGATGGTCATGCCTTTGATTCTTCAAAGATATCATGCTAAATATGCATGACAGCATAGACTCTCTTCATGAAATTACATAGTCTACATTCATCATCTAAGCATACTGAAGAGGGGTTACTGAAGCTTAAGGTTAACAATTCCTGAACAATTCAGGAAAATAGGAATTGTAATCTGCTGATGGATGGATTTCCTCTGAGAAAATGATGCAAAACTTGTTAATAGTGTTGCAGTCAGTATTTGTAGTTCTGTGCTTGGCTTAGTTCATTTAGCACAGTCTCCTCCAGGTTCTTCCATGTTGCCACAAGTGACAGGATTTCTTTCTTTTCAAAGACTGAACAATATTCCATTGTACATACACTCATGCATGCACACATCCATTCTCCTCATCCATTTATGCAATGTTAGACATTTGGGTGGGTTCTGTTTTCATGACTACAAATGATGTTGTAGCAAGTGTGTACTGTAGAGATCAGTTTTTTGATGTGCTAACCCTGATTTAATTTCTTTGGACATATACCCAGAATAAAACTGATGAGTCACATGATAATTTTATTTTTAATTTTTTAAGGAACCCCCATACTATTTTTCATAATGGCAGTAATAACTTACATTCTTGCCAACCATGGTATAAAAGGGTTCTCTTTTATCTCTACCTTTGCTGGACTTATCTTTTTTTATTTTAGGTATTATCTGTTCTACTAGGTGTAAGGTGGTATCTCACGTGGTTTTAATTTGGATTTCTCTAATAACTAAAGATATTGAGAATTTTTTCAGAAGCCCCCTGACAATTGGTATGCTTCTTTTGAGAATTGTTTTCTTCAAGTCATTTACTCTTATTTTATATTGGATTATGCATGCTTTTACTATTTATGTGTGAGTTCCTTATAAAATTTAGACATTAACCCATTATCAGATGTAAGGGATACAAATATATTCCCCAATTCTATAGGTGGTCTCCACTTTGTTGGTTATTTCCTTTGCCCAGCACAAGCTTTCTAGTTTAATATAATTCCATTTCCCTATTATTTGCTTTTGTTGACTATGCTTTAGAGATCATAAAAGTTCATTGCCCAAATAATTGTCAAGAAGCTTTTATTGCCTGATTTCTTCTAAGTCTTTTACAGTTTCCAGATTTAAACTTACTTATTTAATCTATTTTGAATTTATCTGGTATATGGCATAAGGCTGCTATTTTATGACTCTGATATACAGA
>PVKS010001982.1:88595-118489 GCA_004027875.1 Aplodontia rufa
TTGGCATGGCGGATCCCGCTCCCGACACTATACTGTTTTGTTTAGCATAGCTTTTGTAGTATATTTTGAGATCAGGTAGTATGATGCTTCTAGATTTGTCCTTGTTTCAGTCTGCTTTGACCAATGGGAACTTCTGTGGTTACTTATAAATTTTAGAATTATTTGCTTTTTTCTATTGTTTTAAAAAAATATTTTGGACAGGGCCAGAGAGATATCTCAGTGGTAGAGCCCTTGACAGACATGCAAGAGGTCCCAGGTTTGATCCCCAGCACAGCATACACAAATAATTAAAGGGAAAAAAAACCAGATGGAAAAAAAATTACTCTCTCTCTCTTGTTAAAAATTTATTTTGGACAGTGTGGTTGTTTTAGCAACATTAACTCTACCAGCCCTTGAACACAGGTTATCATTCTATATAATTGTGTGTAGATCAATCATTTCTTTTTGAAATTTACTCTTGAGCATTTTCTTCTTTTTGAGTATTTTAATCATTTAGAGTATGTGGTAAATATAATTATTAATATCTTTTGGGATAGATTGTTGCTAGGGTATAGAAAGGCAACTGATTTTTATGTTAATTTTGTATCAGGAACCTTACAGACTTTATTAATTCTAAAAGTGTTTAATGGAGTCTCCAGGGTTTGTACATATAAGGTCATGTTATCAGCCAGCAGAGCCACTTTTCCTTCTTTCTACTGATTTGCATGTCTTTAATTTATTTGTTTAATTGATAAAGTTATGACTTCCAGTGGATGGTGTTAAGTCACAGTGTTGAAATGGGTATTTTTGCCTTATTCTTGATCTCGAAGGAAAAGATTTTGACTTTTTATTGTTGGATATCATGTCAGCTGTAGACTTGTCATAGATGGTCATCATTATGTTGAGGGACATTTTTTCCTATACCTAATTGTTTGAGAGTTTTTAATATGATTGTATTGAATTCTCTCCAGTGATTTTTCTATCCATGTTTGATGATTATATTTTTTATCCCTTATTCTCTCTGTGTTATATATCACATGGATTCACTTGCCTGTGTTGAACCAACCTTGCATACCAGGATAAATCTAACCTAGTAACAAAGTATGATATTACATGACCCACTTGTATGAAATTATAAAGTCAAACTAACAGAAGCAGAAAGTAAAATGGTATTTTTTTGAGACATAGAATGGGTGAGGGGATGGTTAGATATCAGTTAAAGAGTATAAAGTCTGAGTTATGCAAGATGAAAAAGTTCTGAAAATCTAATATGTAGCCTGGTGACTATAGTTAATACTGAATTTTATTTTGAAAATTATTAAGATAATAATATTAAGATCTCTCTCCACAAAAATATTAAAGAGGTAATAATGTGACCTGAGGATATATTAAGTAGATAGTGATAATCATTTCACAATATATGAAATCTATACATCAAAACATCACCTTATTCAGCTTAGATATTATTTCTACTTTTCAATTATATTTCAATGATCCTGGGGAACATTTTTAAATAAATAATTAAATAAATAGCATTCAATCTTATATTGCTAAAATTCTTTTGTAAAGTTCTGTTTTGCTGGGGATCTTAATTATCAACATGACTATAGAGACCCAGGTCTTCTATAAGCAATAGTCATAAACTCACATGTGTTAAAAATGTCTGATTTTTCCAAATTTATGAGACTATTCAGAAAAGTCAAAAGAGAGCTCAAACCTAAATATCTTCTCAGTCTCTCTCTCCCTTCCCCCATTCATCCACACCCAAGGTCCCTTTGCATTTGGCAAACATCCAGGACTCTGAACTCATTGACAGTAACCTCATGAAATGGGCTATCAGAATTTTCTCTAGAGTTTTAAATAAATCCAGTAATAGTCAGTTTCTTTTCTATTGCCATTTTTTCCCCTGTGGCAGCTAAAAGGGTTGCCCCTAGCCTGAACCAATTCATCAGTTTCAAAAGAAAGGATAATAAAACTGTCATTTCCAGCCATAGCATCAAGGGTGCAGTTTATACCCTGATATTAAAGCTTATTAAAAGTAGAGCTGTCTCTTAGTTTTTTTGATATCAAAATTGTTTCCACGTCTTGTTAAGATTGCATGTTATTGTAGATGAGATGGAAGGAGAAAAAAACAAGAACTAAAGGTGACCCCAATGGAACACTGAGGTGACTGAGCTATTAAACACCTAGCTGTGTGGATGGTTTTGTGGAGTTCTTCAATTTATCACAGATACAACTTGCCAGGAGGAAATTAATTTAAAATTCACTACCCTCTCAGACCTGTGCAAGACACTCAAAATGCAACAAAGGTTTATAAAAAGAAAGACAAAATACTTGACTAGTCCCCAGATACCTTCCTGATTTCTACTTGTCCAATAGATTGTATCTTCTGACAGACCTTTAGCATCAGGAGCATTGAATGAAGAGGGTAAATAAATAATTTATTTCTGATGTGGAATAACATACAGGAAATGATTTTCACCTAGCTAGAGTGGAGTCAGAATAAATGATTTTTCCATCAGCTGATTGTGGAGGAGGAATCTGCTTTTTTCTAATGAGAGGCAATTTGTGTCATTGAAAAAATTTTTGGAGTCAAGCAAAAATTTATTCAAATTCTGACTCCTCTGCTCTTTAACTTGTGCACTTGGGAAAAAGACTGAACATGGCCAGGCATTCCTTATCAATAAACAGGTGAATGTTAGTGCACGTGTTTCGGGCTGTAGGGTAGCACCTCTTCTGGTAGCAATATTTTTTCCAGATTGTCACAAAGCCATCTCCTCATCTTTCAGGGCCACCTCAAAGCCACCTCTACATTCATCTTTGACACCGGACCTAAATTTGACCTTACATCACAACTGTCACTTCAACTCACTTGCTTTAGTTACCTACAATTTCAGAAATTTTGTTTGTAAATGTGTTGATTATACATGCCCCCAAGTAGAAGGTATATTCAATAAGTGTGCACCCAACCTGCTCTGTCTCCAGCTCCTTCAACAATGACTGATACCTTGTAAAGCTTCATAGAAAATTTTTTTTGAAATTAATGAAAAACAGAGGTATGGTACCCAACATAGATTCTGATCTATAATATATGCTCAAAAATTTGCTGCAATTTATCCTCTCATTGGTACTACTTCTATAAATGATAAGATGAATGTCTATGCTAAAATTTTAAAGCAGGACAAAAACTCATGTAGATCTTCAATTACATTTACAATAGCTTTCTAGAAACTTAGAATATTTGCTATAAATATTCATGTGACTGTTACAAAAGTATGAAAATCCCACTCCCTACTCTATTCTGTGTTGATTATATTAATTTTTGTGGCAGAAAAAAATTTATTCACTACATTGCATATAATTTATTTATCTATTTTTTATTGGATGCAAAACAGACTGATGTTCACACCACCCAAAAAGTTTTCCTATCAATGCTGTAAACAAAAATGTTACACACTAAGTTTCTAATGTTCAGAGTTAAAGATTAAAGTATCTTATTGTAGGAAAATGAATCAATTTGGACGATACAGCAAATCATCTTTTTCTATACCTCTTCCACCAACCTCTAAGACACTAAAAGAATTCTCCAAATGAGAGTACAGGATGAAGTTAAATTGGAAAGATCTGAGAGGGTTAGCAAAAGTTTTGCCTTTTTGCCCCAAACTTCTACCTAAGATTTGAAAGAAGGAGGATAAGAGAAGGCATTATAATGTCAATAGAAACTCTCCTTTGAAATTGGGGAACATGAGAAAAGAGAACAACTCAGATATCCTGATTCTTTCTAGGAATTGAATGGAGAGCTAGGACAAATACTAGAAGCAGAGTGCAACTGTCAGCATTGAGTTTCCTACAGCTACCAAGTGTCATGGAGTAGATTAAAAATTCCCTGTAAACTCAGACAGGAGTGTGGGTGTATTGCTGGGAGGAAGAGGAGGAGTTCAGCGAAAAACGAAAGGGAGAAGGATTAACTATGCTGTTAAGTTTGGAGTCATTAGCATACACATTCTTCCCTCCAGGACTGCTTCCTGGCTCCATCTCATAGGGTCAGGGAGTTTCCCCATTAGCAATCAAGAGCATCCATGCGTTACTGGACCAAGTTAAGAAATCATAATATTTGTGTCTTGAATGAGCTATTTTTATTTTTTATTTATTTATTTTTTTCAACAGAGACCAATAAAAATCCAGTTTGGGCCATTCCCCCAACACATTTCTCCCAGCTCTACCTGAAAGCCTTAAAACTATTGAAAAAGAGAGGGCTAGAGAAAAAAAAAATACCAGAAGAGAGGCACCAAGTTGAAACTCTTTTTTCTTTGCTCATGCATTAACATCTACATGTACAGAAGCTGTACAGCAAAAACTCTTTCAAAGCAAAAAAAGTCATGATATCAAATGTGATTTTTAGAGCATGTGGCAATCTCACCAGTCAGAAGCTAAAAGGAACACAGGTTTCCAGATTGAGACAGACAATACAAGCTCTTGCCTAGAAAATTGGAAAGGAAGTTACCCTCACCCTCTCAGGTGGAGAGGCCCTGAGTGTTAGAAAAAAGTAACTGGACTTTAGAATTGCTTCACTTTCTGTAGAGGATTCAGTTTGGGATTAGAGAATGTGGAGGAAACAGAAAAGATCATCATCCTGGAGAATCGCCTTGCATGCAGCCGAGGTGAAGAATGGGGAGATTGGCCATTCCTAGCATATGTCTATGACTTTTGCATCAACCTCTTTTTCAGAAATAGTGATCAGTAGAAGAGATATTGCCAGAGAGGACAAAGGTGACACCTACATATAGGTAAAATCTGAAGAAAATAAGATCACTCAAAATGTTTATTTATGTTTAGTGATTCTGGGAATCAAACTGAGGGCTTTGTGCATTTTAGGCAAGTGTCCTACCACTAAGTTACATCCTCAGTCCCTATATCACTCAAATTATTTTTAAAATAAGTTGTATATACATATAAAATACGGTATATGAAATTCAAACTGAACTTTGAACAGTAATTAACTCACCTGCCTCTCCCTCCATTTCCTTAGTTCCTTTCCTCAGATTTGAATCTAAGAGCCTTGAACAATAAGAGAGACAGACATACTTACTAGGACTACAGATTAGGATAATTCAGTGGCACATTAACGCAAGTGAGCACCCAGGCTATTTCTATCTTTCTGTGGCACCTGTTGGCCTTGTCTTAATGTTTGCAAGCCTAAACCAGTGATATCCAAAGGAAAGAGAGAGGGATTGATTTTCTTCCTAATTTTTCTTTTTAAGATGTGTAACCACCAACACTATCAAATTCCAGAATATTTTCACTGATCCAAAAAGAAGCCCTATATCCATTACTGGTTAACCCTCTCTTTTTTTTTTTTTTTTGTTGTTGTTGTTGTTCAACACAGTCATACATATAGGAGGGAATCATTGTGACATAGTCATAATCACATGCATAATGACAGAGCAAGCTAAAGCTGATGCTAATTCATGATTTTCCTCCTTTGGGTCTCCCCCACATCCCATGTTTCCCCTACTTTACCCTGGAGTTAGTTGGGCTTCTCATAGAAGTAGAAGGTTCCCCACTGGGTTGATAATCCCCCTACTCCCTCCCTCTAGCTGCTTTAATATACCCCTTAATCCCATACCCTCCACCCTGCCCCTTCCCTTCATTCCCAGCAGCATAGGCAAGGTTCCCCTTGTTTGTGTAAAAATTTACCCATGTTGAGGTTATCATTAACTTAGTCAACTTTCAGATTGTTTCTGATTGTCTTCTAGCTTCTACATATGAGAGAAAGCATTCAGCCTTTTAGTCTCTGAGTTTGATTTTTTTTTCTTTTTTCTTTTCTTTTCTTTCTTTTGTTTTTTTTTTTTTTTTTTTTTTTTTTTTTTTTTTTTTTTTTTTTTTTTTTTTTTTTTTTTTTTTTTTTTTTTTTTTTTTTTTTTTTTGTCAACAGAGACCTATAAAAATCCAGTTTGGGCCATTTCCCCAACACTACTCCACTAGTTTTTCAGCTGTACCTCTCCCAGCTTTAGCTGCAAGCCTTAAAACTATTGAAGAGGAGAGGGCTAGAGAACGAAAAATACCAGAAGAGAGGCACCAAGTTGAAACTTTTTAAAAATACAAAAGATGTGATTTGGAGAAAAGAAAACTGACTTATAAACAAAACAAAGTAAGCACAATCACAGCCACCACAAGAGTAAAATACATTTGTCATGTGCCAGACACTACTCTTAAATCCTTTGAAACATTTTTATTAATAAATTTAATATGTAATATTCACAACATGCCTATCATTTAGTTACTTTTGCCTTTTATTAACATGGAAACGGAATGATATAGTTTGGATTTTGAATGTCACCCTAAGGCTTCTGTTTTAAAAGTCTTGGTCCCCAGGAAACAAAGACATTGGATGAACAGTGACACAACTTACCTATCTATTCAGATGAGCATCTTTCAAAGGGCGGTGCAACCTTTAAGAGGTGAGCCTATCACTGGAAGAATGGATCCAAAAACTGTGGTACATTTATACCATGGAATTTTACACAGCAATTAGAAACAATGATATGGCAGCCTTCGAAGGTAAATGGATGGCTGTGGAAGAGATCATGATGAGTAAAATCAGCTTAACCCAGATATCTAAGGGTTGATTGTCTCCACTCATCTGTGGAGGTGGGGACTAGACCCTGCACAATGAGAAAGTGGGTCTAGTAGCATAAGTTAAATCCAGGTAAGATGTAATGCTTTACAATCTAATACTTTTTTTAGAATTATAATGGGAAGGGGAAGGGAGGGATAAGGGAGGGCAATTGGGGGGGCACTCCTGGGGATAAATGCAATATACAGAATATATACACATTTTATATTATTTTGTTAAAATCTTGTAAGGTTGCTCAAAAATGAAATTAAAAAAATAAATAAAATTAAAAAAAAAAAAAGAGGTGAGCCTAGAGGGAGGTATTTAGGTTATTGGGAGGCATACCATTGAAGGGGATAATGGGACCCTAGCCCCTTTCTCTTTCTTCTTTTTTTCCCCAGTGCAGAGACAAGCAGTTTTGCTCCTCCATGATGATCTGCCTCACCAGAGGCTCAAAAGCAATGGGATCAATTAGTCGTGATCTGGAACCTTCCAAACTGTGAGCAACAGGCCTTTTTTCTTTATAAGCTGAATATCTTGGATATTTTATTATAGTGACAGAATCCTGCCTAGCAGTGAGACACAATAGGATTAATGTAATTTGGTTTTATAGTGGTAAGTGGTAGAGCATGGAGTCTAACCCTTAGTACATGTTAAACTACGATAACATTGCTGTATATATAAAGTAAATATAATTGTATTTCAATACCAATTCCATAACTTTCAGGGGTGTGTGTATGTGTGTGTGCGTGTGTGTGTGTGTGTTTATAGGTTATCCCCATGATGACAGTAACAAAATTCTATGTCTCCTCTAAAGTTGAGATTGAATGTGAAAAAGAACCATGCTAAGAGGTCCTTTCCAATGAGATATTAGAACAAAGAAGAAATGAATATGCTTGACAGGGATATTTTCTCCTAGTTAGATACTCCTGTTTTCCCATCATTTTCAACTCCTACTCTTTCATCTTGTGATTCTTAGAGCTGCCTAAATAATTTGTCATAGGGAACTGTTGCTATCAAGCACTGTAAGTTAAGCCTTTTGTTTCCTCCTTTCTGTCTGAGTCCTCAAGATACCTCATTGTCATTCGGCTTGTCCACTCACTATTCCTAGAGAACATTTTCTAAGGTTATAGATATTCATAAATTCATATATGCCGCAAAATAATAAAATATGGAATAGACAAACCCAGATAAATACATAGATAAGTTGTGTCAGTCTTCACTCAGTTTTTCCCTTTCCTGATCTCATTTTAAAATTATTTCCAGACCCCCAGTACTGGCAGGTAGGCAGGGGCGGGGTGTGAAAGTTCCTTCCTAGTTGTTTTTCTTTCACAGTCCAGAAAGCTGGAAGGGAGGATTTGGTTAAGAAAAGAATGTTAGAGTCTTGCTGTGTGTTCCATTGTAGAGTAAACAGCCCTGGTCTTTCATTCAGGGCGGATCAAACCATGGACACATTATTCATTATTGTTTAGCTGCCTGGGTTTAGGATGAAATTACCAGCTGCCTGGGGACCCAGTATTTTAGCTTCAGATCCAGCTGTGCTCATAACACAAGGCATAATGCTTAGTGGCATTGTCAGCCATTTAACATAAAAAGAACATGCTGTAATCAAGTGGGGGATATTCCTCTGTGTCACTCTTGGGTCCCATATCAGGGAGCCTAGGAAATCTGCCACTGAGTTTTAAAAGGAGAAGAAAAGAAAATGCTCCAAACAGGACAAAGGTAATTTCTCCCTATTAATTTTTTTTCTATAAAGTCTTTAGTTTCTTTTCAACATGTTCCATTTCGAGAAAGTGGTATTGATGACTTTAACGGAAAGTTACTATCTGATTCCTAGTTTTTCATCTGTGGATTACTCCTAAAGAAAGTCAGGAAACCAAAAAACTGCAATACTATATTTAAGCCACCTTGGTCACCACAACTATTGAGAATGGGACCTAGTTCTTAACAAGAATGATGTTACCTGTCACCTAAATAAATGCTAAGGTTTAGTGTGTGGAAATAATAAAGCCAGAGAGATGAAGTGGATTCTAGATATATTAAATCTGGGATAGCTTCAAATAACAGCCTTAAGCAATAAAGTGAAACTTCCATCTTGTATTCATAATGTCAGTGTTCCTGTGGAAATGCTAGCTTTAAAAATACAAGCACCCAAGGTTGTTTTTTCAAAAGACTCTCTTCAGACATTATTTTAAGTCCCCTTAACATGGAAGCATAAAGCCACCAATGGAGGACCCTTGAGTTTTGATAGGATGAGTTTTTACTGATATTTCAGTGTAGAATTATTTGGAACTGAAGGCATTTCCATATGCACAAGGATTCCAAGAAGAGACTATTTCAGAGGAGTCAAAGTAGAATAGAGTTACAGGGCCGAAGCCTGCTGTGAAGCTGAGGTGGCCTCAGAGGCCCCATTGTTGCCCTAATTCTTGCAATCTGGCCAGAAAGATTTCAGACATGTTGCTCAGAGTAAGAGGCCTGAGTTTATTAGAAGAGACAGGGAAGGGGAAAAGGGAACACAAGCAAGGGAAGAGAATGGGTTCTCAGAGGAAGGGGAGGCAGTGCCCCTCTTGCCCTCCAGTTCAATAGGGAACCCCAGGGAAGTTTCCAACATGCCTGTCAGGTCCACCTTTTCACTTTTGACTCACAGCATGGGAAATGCTATAAGAAAGGATGGTGTGCACTCATAGAGAAGTTTTTAAGAAAATTGAGTCCCTCTGTTTCCTCCTCAGCTTCCTGCCTCTTTAATTGGTTTGTTACCCTTTGAGTAGACCTCAGCAAACTTTCTATGGGAGAGTTTTGATGTTTTGGTTACCAGCATGATTGGGGCTGAGGCAGTGTCAGTGGTAAGGGAGGGTCCAGGTTAATTGGTAGGGTGTGACATGATCTCAAAACAATAGTTTTCTTAAAGGGATATAATTATGGATTGGGGAGCCTTTGACAAACTAAGCCCCCATCTTCCAGGTGTTTTATCTGTCAAATAAGACTCCCTGTGGCTTTAAATCACTGCTCTTTATCTTTTCACTTCTCAACCATTTAAAGTTGAGTTGCTATCTAACAAAAGGACTTGGATAGCTCTGACATTTTTTAAAGTACGAAGTAAAGACTGGCAAGGATGGGATAGTTAGAGGAAGAGAAGTCTAGAATCAAAAACTATCATGTCCAAGGGCAAAATCCCCTACAGGCTTGATGTGAGATTGAAAAATAAATAACCATTAAATATGCCTTTCCTCAATTCTGTGAAAAAATAGCAATACTAACTGATGTACTGGGAAGATTCCAAATGTAGAATCAGACGTTCTTGGTGGAGCCCTGGCTATCTTACCTAGCCGGGTGAACTTGCTTAAACCAGGTAACCTCACTGAGCCTCCATGTGCTTACCTGCATATTGGAGGTAGCAAGGTATTGTATAACTCATGATTCTTATGCTAATCAAAATCAAAATGGAATACTGCCTATGAGAATTTATTACAACTTGTAAAAACTACACAATGTAATATTTTGTCATGATAAAGAAGTTAAAAAGAGTCCAAGAATAAGTAGCTAGTAGCTAGTTAAATATAAGCTTCATGGTGACAGGAGCTTTATTTTATTCGCTGATATATTCTCAGAGCCTAGAACTCAGTCAGGCACATGGCAGGCACTCAATAAATAACTGTTGAAGAACAAAAATGAGGGGTTTATTTCTTCCTAAAAGGCATATAAATTCTTCATTTATATTTAGAATCCTTGCCTGAAAGCATCATATCTATGCCAGCAATACATAACAATTCTAAATCTTGTTTTTTCCCCCAATATAATGGGAATAAGATCTAACTTTCCAATCCTGAAGGAGAAAATGCATTTTCATATTTGATCTCTTTCAATAATTAAATTTTGCAGAAATGTACATGTTTATATGCATATCAAGACAGTAGGTTAATAGAACTTTAATAACAATTTAAATTAGGGATATGCTATACCAATACTACCCTAATTTGTGGAGTTTAGCTCATTAGCAAAATGCAAAATTGACCATGCCTGGTCTTGTAATTTCTGAGACGATCTAGAAAGACATTTGACCTGTACACACACACAAACACACACACACACACACACACACACACACACACATTCTGGTCTTTGTTTTAAAATATGACCTTACAATAATGATTAGGGGGACAAATCTCATTTTTGGAATTGGAAAGGTCAAACTACTCCATCATATTTTCGATATATTTTTCCCATTTCTTAGTGTCTCTCAGAAATAAAAATTTATTGCTGTGGAAGAAGCTCTTTCTTTATAATGACAACTAAATTTATAGTTTTGTTATCCAGCAACAAAATATATCAGATAGCATCACATAAAATTTTTGATTAATCAGATTAGAACTATACCAAAATTTATCTTTAAGATAGCAATAGAGAAAGAATTTTCTAAATAGCGTATGGTATAAATAAGTGTGTTAGAAGAATATTTAAAACACTTAAAAGAAACAATTGCTTTCAAGGGCCTTGAGCACTTGAGAAGTACCATTTATAAACAACTAATTGACATAGTACTTATAAATCATCCTTATGCGTGTATGAAAATAACAGGTGCCTAAAGACCATTATTAGAAAATAATTTGCCACTCTATTTCCTTCTCTATGTGCACGTGTGTGTATGTGTGTGTATTTGAAAGACACAAACTTCCTTTAAAAATATTCTAAACTTCAGGTTTTTAAATTTTTTGCATATCCAAATTAAAATTTGCAATAAATATGCAAACACTACTCCCCCCCCCACACCTATGCATACCCACTGATATAAATGTATCCACATGCATTCATCCATTCACTCTAAAAACTGCGGTTTTACTCTATCTCTTTGCCATTAAGAGAACTATAAGTTAATTGATTTCTTTCTATAACAAGAGCAGAATCCTCATGGCTGCTTCAGGGACCTGCTCCTTGTTCTTCTTAGGAGATCTCTCTAACAACAGCTACTGCAAAGGCCTTTCCCAAGGGTTCTGTCTTGTGTTGTTGGAAAAATAATCCCTAAAAGTCTCCCACCTGGGTTTTAGCAAACAGCCGAGTCATTGAGGCCAGTTTTCCTTGGGGAGGGTTTTGAATTACTTGTGTGGATGATCCTGGCAAAATGTCTAATTGACTGAATTGCCTGGTGTTTATTATTCTAATAGTCCTGGAGAAAGTCTGGATGATTCCCCATTAACCCACAATGAAACTCTGGGGGAGCATTTCCACAGCACTTCAGAGCTTGTTAACCTAAAAGTAATTGGGCATATAAATTTGGAGGGTCTTATTTGTTCTGCCAGCACTAAGTGGAGGAAAAGAATGACCATATTTACTCTCTTTAAATATTCCATCCAAAGAAAAATATGCTGAAACGATGCTAACTATCTGGAGTCCTCAGAGAGAGATCTTGGAAAGTTACCACAGCACACGCACGAGCTGTTACAACACTTGGATTTGATTGCAAGTAGCCACATATGACTCTCTGGCATGTGTGCCTTTATTTGGAGTGGCAAATGAAATAACCAATGCATCCTGTCCCGAAAATAGCCTTCTGGTTCATTTGTTCTGCAACACCTTCAGCCAGTTAATATGGGCTACAAGGTGCAACTGGGAATAGGAGGGTAAGGAAGGAGTTAGAATGGTAGGCATGAGTGCCGTAACTCAATATAGAAAAGCATTCTAAGAACTTGAATGGACAGGTAATAGTGTTAGCAAAAGAGCAGAAGGGACAGAGAGTAAGCTGACGGCAACGAGCAAGGAACATTGAGAATAATGGAAGATAATTAGAAATTGGAAATGATTTGCCATGATTTTATCCAAACTGCTGAATAGTGGTGGGACCATTGCTTTTGCATTTTTATTTGATATATGGTGTATATTAGGCTCTCACTTCACCTGGGAATGCTTTAGCTAAATGTGGGCTTCCATGACACCCTTCATCCTCGCACAGGTTTACCCTCCCTTTCTGGGACAATGCAGTAAAAGATTGACAGCCACACAAGGACAGCTACATCTGTGCTGAGAGGCTCAATCAAGCCACTGATATGGTTTACAAGTGTGATGTTTGGTTCCACTCTCTAAAATTCATTGTGAGTGAACCTGAGTAGGTGTGGGCAACCCACATGATGACATTCAGCTGCTGTAGCTGATGCTTCTTACACTTTAAATCTTCCTGGCCTCACCTACCACTGGGCCTTTTGGCCATGTTTTCCAGACCCAGAGACCATTGCAATAAATAACTTTCTGTGGACAAAGAACGACATCATGTGGGTGCATACCCATAGCACCTTGCTGCATGCCTGTCACGTATATTCACCTCCATTCCAGAAGCATCTGTATTGGTGCTAAAGTGAGAAATGTCATAAGGCACCTCTGTATCTACATATGTGAATTCAGGAAGGATAGGGGAGTTATTATCCCATGGGGCAAACCTTTGACCAATGGGAAATGGGATAAAGCTTTTTTTTTTTTAAGAGATAAGGACAGTGAGAGAGAAAGACAGAGAGAATCAATTTTTATTGAGTTTTTCCACATGGCTTTCCTTGCTCTGACACTTAGTTGTGTACATGGGTTCTGGGGTTTGAACCCGCGTACTTGCACATGCCAGGCAAGCGCCATAACCGCTGAGCCACTGCTCCAGCCCCTGGGATAAAGCTTATAAATGATTCCCATTCTCCTATAATGGACTAATCATTGTCTTAAGTACTTGGAGGACCACAATGGGTGGTAGAAATTGCTAAGGACAAAAGCTGGATTTACTGGAAAAACAATGGAATTTGAGGTAGTAGCCTGGGTAGAACACTGCGGAGATTGCAAGGTGATTAGTCAATTCCTGTTATGAAGTAAAGCCTGTCAGGATTGTCATAAACCCTCAGATCTTTGCTTTCATTATTGTAGATTTTAGAAAAATTATTAGCATAACTTTTCAGAAGATAGTTCTAAGACATGCACAATTTCACTTGATACCATGTGCTGCCTGCTTGATAGCACGCTCTTGTGCTGACCTTTCCCCATTCTTTGCTTTCTCTCTCTTTTTCTTCTCTTTTGCTTTCTAGAATTCCACCCTCTAATAACTTAGGAGGATATGAGACTTTGCCTCAGGCCCTGATATTTTGTACCCTGTACCAAGTCACAGAGACACGTCCAATTATGGCAGTGATCTTATTCTGCCAGCAAATGCCGTGAAGATCGTCACACTAGGTCTATTGTTGACTTAAATACTTGGTGGACATCTACAAATGGTGAAAAATTTTAGGGATAGAAGCTGCATTTATTGAAAAAGATTTTGAGATAATAATGTAGTGTGGACAGGGGTATTATAACAGAATACTTCAGGGGGGTGCCAGGTGGTTTTTAATCTCCCTATTGCGAAGCACCATATTTGGGTGCTATGAGATTGTCTGGTCCCAGCTGGCAGGAACTGGAGAGCTCTCAATCGGCGGTTGACTGGGAATGAAATAGACCCACTGGTCCTGAGTTCTCCAACACTTTATTTCCTCCCTTTCTCTGGAGGCCAAGCGCTTTATTCTTCCCTCTCACTAGAGGCTTTTACATCTCCTCTCACTAGAGGGTTTTACATCTCCTCTCACTAGAGGCTTTTTACAGCTTCTCTCACTAGAGTCCCTGTTTCTACTGCCAAGGCTTTTCTTCTTCTCTCACTAGAGTCCCTGTTTTTGTCGCCTGCTATTCTTCTTCTTCTCTTACTAGTTTCCCTGTTTCTGCTGCCTGCATGGGAGGGTCCCTGGAGTCATCTCTTCTCTGTCTCGTATCTGCTGCCTGCATGGGAAGGTCTCCACTCACTAGTGTCATCTTCCTCTCTGTCTCTGTATGCCCAGTATTTATTTGTTACAACAACGAATTAGGACACAGTGCAAACACATTCAACCAATTGTAACAAATGAGTGGCCTAATAGCTTAGTCATGCGGTCAGGCAGTCTGCTAATTACTAGGGAAGATACAAGCCCGCTGAGCCTCTTACAGAGTTGTTTACCACTAATTCTTTTCTCTGGCATCTAGCCAGGCATCATGTTGGCCTCAGCCTCCAACAGAGATATTTGCTTTTGTTGACTGTTTAGATAGTTAGCCATGTGTGTGAACCTTCTGGTTTAAAGAACTTCAGAAAGGATCTACAATAAACCACAGAACGTTGGAGGCTGAACAACCCAATCCCATTTCATGGGAAACCAAGTTTTGCAGAAAGGTGATGACTATCTAAGCTCTTGCTTGTACCCAGAATAAAATGCCTCATTCTGAATGAGAAAACCCAAGAGTTTCAGGATGATATCATGCCCCTCAGATGAGAAAAAGAGGCATACTCAATTCTATGATTTTTTCCAGGTAGTTGAGTTTTGAAGGGTTTTTAAAAAGTGTAAATTTACAAACTGTAGTTTCATATATTCATAGGGTACAAAGTGATGTTATTCATGCTTGCAATGTGGAATAATAAAGTCAATTAAGGAACATATTCATCACCTCAAATGGTTATTTTTTGTATCAAGAACATTTTAAATTTACTTTTCAAATTTTGAAGTGTATGTTATTATTATACACTGTTCTCTTCACATTGTGCATTGCATTTCAATGAAAATATTATTCCTGCTGGCTAATGGAGGCTTGGTAGTCTTTGACTATCATCTCTCTTTTTTCTCCAGTTTCTAACCTCTTGAAACACCATTCTACTCTGTTTCTTTGAGTTAGACTATTTTAGATTCTACATGTATTTGACAACATGCAGAGTTCATCTTTCTTGCCCTGGCTAATTTCACTTAATATAATTCTCTCCAATCCCATCCACACTGTTTGCAAATGATAACATGTCTTTATATTTTAAGGCAGAACAGTATTCCGTTGCACCTATATAGTACATGTTCTTTATCCTTTTATCTAAAAATGGACACTTAGAGTTATTATGTTTCTTGGCTGTTGTGAATATTGAAATGGAAAATGAGATTTCAGGCATCTCTTCAACATACCATACTTATTTCAATTTTTTTTTAAGAGAGAGGGACATTGAGAGAGAAAGAGAAAGAATCAATTATTTAGGTTTTCATTGCTCCACACTTAGTTCTATACGTGGTGCTGGGGTTCGAATCCAGGTACTTGCACATGCCAGGCAAGTGCCATAACCGCTGAACCACCACTTCAGCCCCTTATTTCAAATTTTGGGTAAACAAATATAAGTGGAATTACTGGATCATATGATAATTCTAGTTTTAGTTTTCCAAGAAACCTCTTTGCAGTTTTCTATATTGGATGTATTGTAAAAATACCTACCAACAGTGTACAAGATTTCCCTTTTCTCTATAAAACTTTTTGTTTTCCTCAGAGACAATTATCTCATAAACTGTTGGTCATGTATTGTGTTATTTTGTGATGATTCAAAAATTTTAGCTGACCTCAGTAAAGGTATTATTCATTAATTTGATGCTTTCAAGAGTATGCATTCCACAAACCTAAAATTGTATACTGTGAAAAATATTAATATTAAAGATAATCACTAAGGGGTACTCATCTAAATTTGACTGAATTGACAATAACGTCATCCTGAAAGTTTTTCATAAATGGATCTTGCATTGGTAGGCTGATTCCTAGGTGGAGAATCCTGTGACAAAGATTTTATAGCTTTTGGATATATGCATATCCAGAAAGGAAATCAACATGGCAATTTTGTTTCTGAACATTTGGATTGTTCTAGAGTCAAAAACTATTTATAATGATGATTTAATGATCTAAGTAACTCAAATACTTACAAGTGTGGTAAGTTTAAAGATGCAATTACCCATTTCTCCTGCCTCCAATTTTTAAATATCCCCTATCAGGGAAATGGGATCAGATTTTAGAAGTCATTCTAATTGCCAGACTTCTCTTTCCTTTCCCTACTTTCATCAGGAATTATTCTTTGAAAATTAGATTTTGGAAGTCAATATTCATTAATAAAGATTGATGTTGAAAATTGCAATGGAAAAATTAATCTCTTGGGAGATCAGGTATTCTTAATTGAGGCATGTCCTGATAGGAGTTGATATAAAGTGATGCTTGTAGTTTTCTTAACCTGGGAAGACTTAAGGAATGTTCAAACATTCTTCAGATGGAATTTCTGGGACATGGAAGTGAGCTAAAAATAAGTGGAACACAAAATACTAGACACTCATGAGTTTTTGTAAAAGTCCTTGTGAGTTGTCTTGTCAACCAATACAAATATTATTTTAGTAACTATGATTTCTTTCACTTGAAGATGACAGAAAGATCAACACTTACAGATAATTTTTTAGATTGTCAAAGGTCAGTATTAAGATAACATACCATGACACATGCTTACCCTTAATAGTATTCACCCGGCTTCAAATGGTCTCTCTTCTGTAAATATTTTCCATAGATCAAATTTACATGACTGTTTTGAATAACACACTGTGCACTTGAATTAATTATCAATAGATGTTTGTGGGATAAATGAGTACATAAATTAGCTAAAATTATTTAATATCCTTATGATTATCTTAATATTGGGCAATTAGAGAAATATAGTCTAATTTTGATGTAGTTTCTTTTTCTTCAAATGATTCATTTATTTCATTTATCAAACACTTGTTGAGAATTCTTCATTTACCCAAGGTACTAGGAGTTTTCCTAGGAACAAAAATTGTCACAAAATGAACCTTGAACAATTATTCCTAACTGAAGCTTCCACTTAACTAAATTTCAGAATAATACAACATTTGTATTGCAAAACCTGAAAGAAATCATAAAGAATACACCTATGACAAAGTTTGGATATATATTCACTTCCTAAACCCCCAGTATATTAATTACTTTTTCTAAATTAGGAAGCCAATTATTCTTTTAAAATATTCTTCCTGCCTTCTAAAATAATAGATGACTCAGTGTTTAGTGAATCACCTGGTTATTAAAAAAGCTGCCCTTTCAGTTGCAATTAATGCCTGTTGCTCCTGAAATTATAATGAGAAATTGAGCAATGAGAACAACTTTGTATATGTGCCCGGGAAAGCAAGAGGCATGCCTGTCTCATCACCTCTTTCTTCTTCCTTCTGTCAAAAAGATTGGTATGTTATTGAGCCATCTGGAATTTTCTGTAATATCTAAAACCCTGAATCCAAACTACCAAACTGAACTCATCAGCACATAAAAAAAAATGTGTGTATCACTGTTTTGGTCAGCTTTTTTGCTACTGTGAATAAAGGACCCTACAAGAACAATTTCAGGATGAAAGGTATATTTAGGGGGCTCACAGTTTCAGAGGTTGTTGTCCATAGAAGGCTGGCTTCATTCTTCAGGGCTCTAGGTGAGGCAGAACACAGTGATGGAAGAGGGTGGCAGAGGGAAGCACCTCAATATAATGGTTAGGAAGCAAAGAGAGAAACTCCAAGCCAGATACAAAATATATACCCCAAAGGCATGCCCCCAATGACCCACCTTCTCCAGCCATGCCCTACCCGCCTTCAATTGCCAATTAATCAGGGGATTAACTCGCTGATTAAGTCAATACTCTTATAACCCAATCATTTCACCTCAGCCTTTCTGCATTGTCACACAAGACCTTTTGGTGATCAACTCATATTCAAACCATAACAATAATGATTAGTCAGTATTTTCCTTTGAGATGTAAGGGTGGTTCAACATAAGCAGATCAATGCATTACATGTATGACATAAAGGGATAAAGGATAAAAATAATATGATCCTCTTAATGGGAGAAGGAGAATACTTCACAAAATTCAACATACTTTCATGACTAATCTTGGCCAACACCTGATATAAAATAACCAATTAAGACATAGTAAATAAAAGTAGAATTTTGAACTAATAGCCCATTTATTTTATCTGATATTCAACTTCAAATGTTCCATCAAAATATGACTCAAGAACATATACAACAAGAAATTGAGCATGATCATTAATTAACAATGGAAAGAACTCACAAGTGAAGTCTATTTCAATTAATTGTTAAGTGCTTTGAACTTACACTATTTTTCTTCTTATTTCTGAATGAGAGAAAAATAAAGTGCTTTGAAGCTAGGAATGACAGACCTTTGCTTTCCTGATGTTTCATCCTGTTATCTCAGGTGCATGTGGGTCACTGAAGATATGTGGGAACAATTTCTGTACAATCTATTCCTTTCCTTTTCTCACATCCTCCATAATCACTAACATCACACACTACTTCTACCAAGGCACGAGTTTAGGAAATTCAATAAGACAATAGAGTTAGATTAGTGGAAGTTTATTTAATCAACTAAATCCTGAAATTCCTGTCAAAGGAAATTTTTATAGAAAAATTTATATAAAAAAATCACAGGTAGTAAAGCTTGTAAATGGAAGTACAAACTAACATCACAAGAGAAAGTATATACAATCATGAGATTCTTTACCTACTACAATTAAACTTAAAACAGTTATGACCAAAGGTACTAAGAATTTGGATAGTTGTGGCTGGCAAGGAGTTGCTCACCTATAATCCCAACAGGGAGCCAGAAGAATTTCAAGTTCAAACCCAGCCTCAGCAACTTAGGGAGGCTCTGAGTGACTTAGCGAGGTCATGTCTCAAAATAAAAATTAAAAGGGCTGGAGAAGTGTTTCAGTGGTTAAGCACCAGCAGGTTAAATCCCTGGTACTGCCCCCCCCCAAATAAATAAATAAACAAAAAGAATTTGGAGAATTGTTACAAATAAATTCTGAGAGGAATTATCAATGAACATAGGTTTGGGAGAACATTTTGACAATATATATACACATATATGAATTAGTGATTTGTTAATATTTATTCCTACCAATTATATCCTAAATATCTGCCCTAGGGAAAAATATCTCATTTATATCAATTAGGAGAGAGCAGTTAAATTAATATTTAGAAAATTATAATAAAAAGATGATGAATTGAGGAGCTTCGGGACAAGCTTCTGGATTACTATCATAATTCAAGAGGAATGTATAAACAAGTAAAAATAATAAAGAAAATATGGAGATTTCAGATAATTGTTTAAAGATCCTTGAATTAGATTTTGTTGTGGAAGAAGTTCTACTATTAATAATATAAAGAAAAATATGCTGAGCTAGAAATAAGATTTGAGTGTTTTTGTTTTGTTTTGCCTTTTTTAAAAAAATTATTTAAGGTTTTCTGGGGGATTGTTTTTGAATATTTTATTATAATCTTTAATTATAAGAATTTAAAACATTTCTAATCCTATCATACCTATCATTGAGGATAGACCACTTAGTTTGGAGTAAAAAACTCATTCCCGAATCTTGGTGGCTTATAACATCAAAAGGTCTTTTTTTTTCTGATTCTGTATGAACATGGAGGAGAGCTCTGCTCTGTTATCCAAATGCTGGAGGCTCCATCTCTGCACTTATGTGATTGAAAAGGGAGGAAAAACAAAACTATAAAAGCTATTAATTATCAGTGTTTGTTAGCTCTTGTACTACAAAATGGCATGTAATAGATGGTTTTAAATCTTATGGGCAAAAGCAGGCCACTTGGCTACCCTGATCTTAAGGAGGTGTGGCAAAACTAATCCTATCAAACAAGAAACCTAAGACATTTGATAAACAGCATGGAAAACTATACATGGGAATATTTTTCAAATAGATCTATTTCTCAGTAAAATTTTAAAATTTTATTATGAAAAATATTTTCTAAGCAAATAGGAAGAAAATTATGGATTATTCAGAAGCAAATATCAAACTGAAAATAAAGTTCACTAATACATCTACAAGGAAGGAGAGAAAGGAATCTCAAATGGAAAAGTCATGATGGAAATAGGTGAAACGGAGTAGCTGAAGGAAGAGGGGAACATGATCATGACACTGACAGAGAATTCGGACAGAAAAATCAGTGAGATGAAACCACTGCTAAAGATAAACATAGCCAGGTGTGGTGGTGCATGCCTGTAATCCCAGTTGCTGGGGAGGCTAAGGTAAGAGGATTGCAAGATTAAAGCCAGCCTCAGACACTTAGTGAGGACCTAAGCAGCTTAGCAAGACCCTGTCTAAAAATAAAAATAGTGCTAGGTTCAAAAAATATATATATATAGACAAACAGAATGTAAGAGAAGATAAAAGATGACAAAATTCAGATAAAATTTATTTCTTGATATGCAAGTGTAAACTGTCTCTGTTTTATTTTTAAACTATTTCATTGATCACATATACTTTATTATTATTATAAATTTCTGAAGTGTATTTACACTCTTGATCAGGGTAACTTAAGAAAAGTCTGTCATGTGCAGAGATGATCAAGTGCACTAAACCATTTGATCCCATCTCAGTGCAGTGAAATATTTGTTCTCTTGCCTCACCAAGTTTTTCAGTGAGAAGGTACATCTATTCCTCTACTAGACCTTCAGATGTCCCAGTGAGGTCTTATACCTCAAAGTACCCTCAGGTTTGAAAGAAGAAAAACATGAACTCCTTCCCATAAACCTGACTAACTTGGGAATCTGTAGTCAACATAATTTGTCTTTTTCCTTTGACTGACATTTGAAAAGTAAGAAGGAAACAATTGCTTACATCTTTAAGAAGTCTTGTGGCTCACATTAAAAAAAAAAAATCACTAACACTATTGTGGTTTTCTAAAATATTAGGTTTGTGAAACTAAGCCTAAACCCACTACTTCATCTGGAAAGCTTTCCTTAATTTCCCAAAGAATTCTCTTCCTTTCCTCTAGGGTCTTGATAATAATAATTATCACAATTTTTGCAACTGCATTGAGGATCATTCACTTGCTTGTATATAAAAGGTATAGTTTTATATGTTTTGATCTATCACCAGAACAGGAAGTTATAATCACAATAAAGAAAGTATCATTGTCAAAATCTCAAAAAGTTTCCTCATGGCCATTTTTAAATTGATCCTTCCAATTTTTCTTAACCCCTGACAACTAAAGATATACATTCTTTCATTGTATATACTATTTTTAATTTTAGCTTTTTTCACTCAGCATCTATATTTTGTGTTTTTCTATTATTTTAAGAAATAAATCAAATTTTTTTATTTTTAATGTTTAGCGGTGTTCCATTGTATTTATATACCAAAATATATCCATGTACTCTTAATGAAAATTCAAATTATTTCCATTTTGAGGCTATGACAAATAAAGCTACTAAGAATGTTTGTACACGAATCTGTGTATGGATATATGTTTTCATTTCTCTAAAAACAGAATAACTCAGTTTATTAGTAAGTATTTAAAATTTAAGACACTGCTAAATCATTTTCCAAAGTACTTAGAGTCATTTTACTTTTCCATCAGGAGTGTGTGAATTCTAGTTGCTACAGGTTCTCACCAGCATTTGGTAGGTTCCCTCATCTTAATTTAATCACTCCTCCAACATGGATACTCCCAGGAGATCCCTCTACCCTGGCTCTGTCCAAGTGGCTAATGGGAGCACAGAACTCTACCCTACAATGCGCAGTCCATTTCCAAAATGGTGGCACTCTTTGTGTCTGCACCTGCATATTCCTTCAACTTCTTGCAGTCCTGGGGACAATCACTGAGGAGACAAACCTTGCAGGAAACAAAATTGTTTAGATCACTCAGAATGGGTTTAAGTTAGTCCTATGTGTTTGTGGCAAATCTCCTTTTACTGTATTGGTATTGGTAAATGAATTTTAAAAAAGCAGGGAGAGAGAAAGTTTCAGTCATTATGATATGTGTATACAGTAGTCTCTCCTATCCTTAGAGGATATGTTCCAAGACTGCCATTGGATGCCTGAAATTGCAAACATCACCAAGCTCTACACAGGTTAAGCTTTTTCCTATTCATCCTAACCTCAGCATAAGATTTTTTTTTCTTTTCCTATCATATTGAGAATTTTCATTTTTTTCACTTAAGGGGAGAATTTTATGTCTTCACTTGGGCATATCTGAATTGCCAGCATCACTATTATTCTACTTTGTGACCATCATCAAGTAAAATACAGGTTACTTGAACACAAGAATAGCAATACCACTGCCCTCAACATTACTGAGAGGTTACTAAGTGACTAATGTGTGGGTGATGTACATAGTACATAGCATCAATATGCTGAGCCAAGAAATGACTCATGTCTTTGGCAGGATGGAGCAGGGTAGGACAAGAGTTCATCATGCTATTTATAATGCCATGCAATGCAAAATGTGTCAATTATTTTAAACATATATTTGGACCATAGTTAACTACACGTAACTGAAAGTACAGAAAGCAAAATAACCTTTGTGACTACTGTTGCATTGCCTCATTTTGGTTTTTATTTGTTCTTATCTGATGACAAATGATATTTAGCATTATTTTATGTGATTCTTTTTTTATTCATTTTCTCATAATGTTGTCTTTGTTTCCTTGTTATTAAGTTCTAAAGGTTATTTATATCTTCTTATGCAAGTCCTATGTCTGAAATGGTGTTAAAAATATTGTTTTGTGGGGCTGGAGTGGTGGCTCAGCAGTTAACACACTTGCCTGGCATTCACCAGGATGTGGTGTTGAACCCCAGCACCACTTACACAAAGAAGTGTTGAAGCAAAAAATGTTACATGAAAAACAAAATAAAATTGATTCTTTCTGTCTCATTGTCCCTTTCTTTCTTAAAAAAAATTTTGTCCAGAACTGTGATTGTCTATTTTTTCTGTTTTATTAAAGTTATTTATCAAAGAGCAAAGTTCTTTAAAGTTTGAAGAAGCTCAAATTCTCATTTTCCTTTCCTTATTGTTTTGTGTGTGTGTGTGTGTGTGTGTGTGTGTGTGTGTGTGTTTTAAATACCTTGCCCAAGGTTTTCAAAATTTTCTTCTGATTTTTTTCCAGAAATTGTATGATTTTAGGTTTTATATTTAGGCTTATGATATATTTTAGTTAATTTTTACCTGTGCAGTTAGATAAACATCAGTGTAATTTTTTTCCTCATCTGCATGTGTAGCCAGTTGATCCAGCAAAAATTGTTAAATAAGGCCTATTTTTCCATTGAAATTACTTGATATGTATGTTGAAAATCAATGGTCCATACATGCTTGAATGTTTTCCCAGAATGATTCAGCTCATTGATGTAGAAACTTAACTTTTTGCCTGTATCAAACTACCTTGATTACTGTCTAAAAATCATGCGGGATAACTTCTCTAATTTAAAGCATCTATTGGTTATTCTAAGCCCTTTACATTTGTACATCAAAATATTATTAATTTCTTTTAAAAAGAAATCTTGCTAGAACTTTTTCTTTTTTTCAATACTAAGGTTCAAACCCAATGGTGCTTTACCACTGAGCTGTATCTCCAGCAGGCTGGCCTTGAAATTCTGATGTTCATGACTCAGTCTCCTGAGGAGTTGGGATCATAGGAATGTGTCTTAATGCCCCTTCTGATGGAATATTCAATAGACAATGTTGGGTCTATAGACGAACTTGGAAAGAATCGCTATCTTAACAGTATATAAGCAATGTATACCTTTCCATTTTTTTAACTTTTTTTTCATTTCTCTGTATAGGATCTCAGACACATTTTAATACCTGGGTTACTAAGTATTTTATATCTTTTGGAACTACTACTTATGCCAATTATTTTAAAATTTCATGTCCAAGTATTTATTGATATTGTATAAGAATGCTTCTAGGGGCTGGAACAGTTGCTCAGTGGTTATGGCGCTTGCCTGGCCCGCGCAAGGACACGGGCCACATACACAGCAAAGTGTTAGAACAACAAAAGCCATGTGAAAAACTGAATAAAATTGATTCTCTCTCTCTCTCTCTCTCTCTCTTTTTCTTACCATCCTTCTCTCTAAAGAAATGCTCCTAGTATTTCAATATTATTCTTGCATTACTGAAACCTTGTAATATTCATGTAATAGTTCTAGCAGCTGTTTTGCAGATTCCCTGGGATTTTCTACACAAGATATGAAAACAATAAGAATTTTGCTTCGCTCTTTCTGAACTCCATTCCTTTTATTTCTTTTATTGCATTATTGCAATGGCTAGGACCTAAATACAGCGCTGAAAAGGAAGGGTGAATATTTGCCATTCCTGTTTTACTTTTAATATTTGAGGAAACAAATTCTATCTTTTCTTGTTAAAGATTTGTATGGATAAATTTCATTAATTTGAATAATTGTCTTAATACTTCTACCTTGTTATATGCTTTCAATATGATTGTGCTTTCAATTATGCCCAATACTTTTTTTCCAAATCTATTGAACTAATTTTTGGGGGCTTTATTCTATTAATAGGGTGATTTAGATTGATTGTTTTACTTTACAAATGTAAAATAAAACTTACATTTTTGGCATAAATCATATTGGCTATGATATATTACTATTCTTTTTATATGTTGTTGGATTTGGTTTATGGTTTTCAGATAATATTTGCATGTCTATTCAGGAAAAATTTTGATGTGGTTTTCCTTTCTTGAGTTGTTTTCTCAGATTTTTGAAATTAGAGTTATGTTTTATCTTGTGTCTTCTCTATATTAAGTGTCTTTTGTTTGCATGATTCCAGTTGGATTACAGGATATTGAGCTGGAATTTTCTTTGCTTATAGTATCTTTTCCTGGCTATTGGGTCAGCATAATGCTGTCCTTATGAAATGAACTTTCAAGTATTCACTCACCTTAAGATTTTTGGAAATCTATAGGAATGATATTCATTTCTCTTCTAATTTTTTGGGTGGTAGGAAGTCTTCAGTTTTATATTTATTGTATTTAAATGGTTCATTCTCTTTACTTATCTATTCATATTTTTGTATTTCTTTATGATTCACTCTTGGAAGATTTAATATTTCTAGGAATTTATCCATTTTTATAGTTATAAAATTTGTTAGTGTACTTCTAAGTGTTTATTTGTTCATAATAGTCTTGTTTCTTTGCTATCAGTTATAATTTTTCTCTTTATTTATAAATTTATTTATTTGGGTCCTCTCTTTTCCTTAGTCAAGCTAAATGTCATTTTTGTTTATCTTTTCCATTATGTTTTCCTTTTGTCTTCTAGTCTGTTTCATTTATTTCTGTCTGATCTTTTTCTTTACCTTCCCCAGTTAACTTTGGATTTTGTTCATATTTTTCTAGTTTCTTGAGTGGTAACATAGGTTGTTGACATGAGATCTTTCTTTTTTCTTATTGGAGACACTTACTGATATACTCTTCCCTCTTAGGACTGCTTCTGTTGTATCCCTTAAGTTTTGGTATATTACATTTCCATTTTTATTTGTTGCAAGATAATTCTTTTTTATATAACTTCTTGACCTATTGATTGTTCAGGAGTATATTTTTAATGTGCATATATATGTGGATTTTCTTCCTGAAATTAATTTCTAGATTTATGTCATTGTGGTCAGAAAAGATAGTTGAAATAATTTCAATTTTAAATTTGTGAAGATTGTTTTTGAAATATAACATATAATCAATCCTACCAAATGATCTATGTGTGCTGGAAAAGAATGTGTATTCTGTGGCTGTGGAAAAGAATATTTTGTGCATGTTTGTTAGGCCCATTTGGTCTATAATGTTGTTCATGTCTGCTGTTTACTAATTTTTTTTGTCTGGATAATCTGTCTATTATTGAAGTCTGTGCATTCAAATCCCTTACTATTACAAAAATAGAATTGTTGTCTATACAATGCAATAATAGACTTGCCATTTATCTCTCACTTCAGTTCTATTAAACTTTTCTTATATATTAGGTATGCCAGTACTGTGCCAATACACACACACACTTACAATTATAACATTCTCTTGATTGACACCTATATCATTGAATCATGACCCTCTTTGATGCTTGTGAAAGTTTGATTTAAATGTTTTGTTTGATATAATTGTGACTACCTCTGCTCTCTTTTCATTACTGTGTACAGGCAAGATCTTTTTCCATTCCTTTGCTTTCAACCAATTTGTGTCCTTAAAGCAAAAGCAAATCTCTAATAGATAGTGTGCAGTTGGTCTTCTTTTATTACCCATTCCGTTAACATAAACCTTTTGTTTGGAGAATTTAGTCCATATAAATATTAACAAGGAAGGATATAGTGTTTTCAGTTTGTTAGTTATTTTGGGAAAGTTTTCTAGTTCCTTTGTTCTTTTTTTCCTATCTTGCTATCTTCCTTTGTGATGTAATGATTTTCATAGTGACATATTTTGATTGCTGTCTATTTTGTGTACCTACTAGATGTTTTTCCTTGTAGTTACCATGAGGTTTACATAAAATTCCTTATAATTATAATACATATTTATGCTGGGAATAATGTAATTTCAACTGCATTGGAAAAATTACACATTGACTTCTTTCCTTCCTGTTATGGTTTGGATGAAGGGTATCCCCCCAAAAGCTTAATGTGTGAGACAATGCAAAGGCCAAGGTGAAGCGATTGTGTTATAAGAAGAGCCTTCACCCAGTCAGTGAGTTTATCACTTGATAGAGATTAGCTGACAACTGAAGTCTGGTAGAGTGTGACTGGAGAAGTTGTGTCTGGTGGGCTTGCCTTTGGGGTCTTCTTCCCTGGTGTCTAAATTTCAAGTTGAAGAGCTCCTTTCACCATTATTTGTAGGACAATTCTAGTAGTGATGAACTTCCACAATTTTTCTTTGTTCTGGAGAATCTTTATCTCTACTTTATTTGTAGAAGACAGACTTTTTGTATATGGTATTCTTTCTCACTACTTGTCTACTTTCCGGAATTTGACTATAGTATTTCCTATCCTTCTAACCTGTAAGGTTTTGCTGAGATGTCAGCTGATAGCTTTGTGGGACTTCCCTAGAATATAATGAGTTGCTTTTCTCTTGCTGCTTCTAAAATTCTTACTTAGTCCTTAACTTTTGAGAATTTGTATATTTAATAGGCCCACCAAATTTAAAGTAACAATATCAGCTGTGGGAAGTATAGCTATGAAGCTGGAGAGGAGAAAGGGAGGGAGAAAAGGGAAGGAAAGGGGGGTGTTCAATACTGTGGGGTATATCTTGACTCCCATGAGAAGCCAAAATATACTCAGGCAGGCATATAAATCTAGCAATTCAATAATTAAAATACATGTATATGGTCATTTGTAGTTGTAACATGGGGAAATTTCAGAGCAGACATGAGATCAGGGAGTGCGTGAAGTGGGGAAGATCCTGAACAAGGACCATGTTTAAGTTACTCTGTCATTATGTATGCATGTATGGATGTGAAGCAATGAATCCCCTCACTGTGTAAGACTATGTTTCACCAATTAAAAAAATTTAGTAAAGATCACTCTGTATTTTACACATTTGGTATTCTTTGGTTTTCATGGATCTGGTTGTGCTTTTCCCTCTGCAAAATTGGGACATTTCCTGTCAGATTCTTTACATAATATTATTGTCCTTTCTTCTTTTTCTACTTCTTTGGGGACTCTTTAATGCATATTTTGGCTCCCTTGATGTTGTCCCATAAGTCCTGTAGGTCTTCTTCACATTACATTTATGTTTTTCCTTTTGTTCATTTAGCTGGTGATTTCAAATGAGTTTTCAAATGAACTTGCTGATTGTTCTTCTATTTAACGAGTCAGTTGTTTAATCTCTATGAATTTTTGCTGTTTAGTCATTGTGTTCTTGTGTTCTAGAATACTTCTGCTTCTTTTTGTTTCTCTTTGTTAAGCTTTTATTTTTGTTCATACATTATGTTTCTGATATCATGTGTTTATCTGCCTCATCTTTCAGCTCACATTTTAAGAAAATTATTTGGAATGTATTGCCAAGCAGTCCATAGATCTGCATCTCTTTGTACTCATTTAGTAGTGTTGAATTTTGTTTCTTTGATGGTGTCACAGGTACTTAAATAGTCATGACCCAGTGGCCTTGTTTTAATTTCTGCATATTCAAAGAGTTGGACATCTCTTCCATTCTTTACAGGCTACCTTTGATAAGGAAAGCCCTTCACCAGTCAGTTTGTCCACTGGTTTTTCACTGTACAATCTGGCAAAATTCTTGAGAGTTTGCTGGGATCTGGACAGGCCAGCCTGGTGCCCAGGTCATCAGGTGTCTGGGCCTGGTACCTGATTCTACCTGGGCAGGTCTGGACCCTGCATCCACTGAAATGGGCCTGGACCTCGCTGGTACTTGAGACTGTGAGACTGACCTTAAGTCTGGGCTAGTATTGAGTTGGGCTTTGAGCCTAGGGATGTGAGTCTGGCCTCCAGTCTAGGCACATGGATGCTGGCCAGGTGCCTAACGCTGCATTATCTGCTCTGCAGCTAGAGATGTGAGAAACAGCTTGGAATTGAGGATTTCTGGAGTGGGTCTTTTGCTAGAGTCCATGGGAGTAACCTTGCCCTTTGGGTGGTTTTATAGCGTAGCTCTGTAAAAGATTATCTTGCAGGCTTGGACCATAAAGCCAGCCAGGTGTTGGAATTCCCCGAAGAAGGCCAGGTACTCAGGTTCATTTCCAAATCAGATGTTCTCTTTATTTACCTTCCCCCACAATGAGGTATCCCTCTCCACACTCTGCCACCTGTGTTTGATGAAGAGGTGATGTAGGAAATGAGAGACTGCCCTTCCTAATGCATTTATTTTTATTTATGTATTCTCTCGAGATACTTTAATCTCATACTTGGATTTTGAGTGTGGATAGTTTTTCAAATTGATATTTCTGCGAGGGAACAAGCACTGAAAAATCCTATTTTGTCAACTGATTGGTTTCACTCTGCTATTTTAAGCTTATGCATCTTGTTTACATTATATTATGCTATTATTTTTAAAATACAGTTATAGAGTAATGGCTTAAAATTATGTTTAAATTTTTAAGAAACCTTTCAAAATTTTCATTTAAATTTTTTTTCAATTTTAATAGGCATAAACATGTCAATAAAAGGAGTAAAGACATGAGGTTAGGTATTCTCATGTCTTTTAAATTGATTCTGGTTCAAAACCTAGGAAGTTCCTGATCCCCTAAGCAGAGACTGAAAAGAGAAAGCAACCAAGCATGAAATAGTGTCCTTTACTTGCCCATTAGGCTAACAAATGATGTGAATTCAAAAATGCCACCTTCCAAATTGTCACTTTTATTTTTCAGTTAGGCAAGTCAAGGGAAAAAGCTTAATTTTGACATGAAAAATCTGCACATGAAAGCCAACTATGTCCTACTGTTTTGGGGGTTAAGCACCATCTTAACATCTTGTTTAAAGAGTCCCAGTAGACTCCTGGGCCACAGGGGTGATTCCTTGCTATGCTTCCTTAATCAGTGTTTCAGAAATAGGGAGAATTCTATAAATACTAACTGAGCCCAACCAGGTGATTTGAAAGCACAGATATCACAAATTTTTTTGTGTAAAGGAATTCTTTATTACCTTTTATTATTTCCCAAATAAAATATTTCCTTGCGGAAGGGCATAA
>PVKS010001983.1:0-61834 GCA_004027875.1 Aplodontia rufa
GGGGTGGGGTGTGAGTGGGATTCTGGATATGTTGTATGAGAAAATCAGGGTCCAGAGTGACCTCAAGCCTAGAAGGTGGGACAAGATGAAGAAGGTGAAATACCACGGCAAGGAGAAGCCCTGTCTAAGTTCATAGTATAGCAACAGATGTGCTAGGGGAATGGACTCCCATCTCTAAATGGACTCTTAGTACATTGGTGAGGACCAAAACAAGCAACAGAATGGCTGCACCAAAAAAAAGCATTTGTTTAGAAAAAGGGGTGATGGTCCTATTCTACCCACCCATGCTGATTGGGTCCCATCAATTTGGAGGACACTTTAAGAGGTGTGTTGTCAGGAGAGACAACCAGGAGGATGAAACCAAGGAGAAGGTGGGCCTGGGTAAGAAATTAAGAAACCACACAGGGGCAGAAGGAAGAGGCTTACCAGGGAGTTGATAGAAGCCAGAGAGTGCTTCCTGGGAGGTAGTGAGTTCCCTGTCATGAGAGCTGTTTGGAAGGAGTATTGAACTCCCTTTCTCTGAGGTGGCATGCATGGGAGGAGTGATGTGACAGCCAAGAGACTGTGGTGGCTGATACTGTCTTCAAGGCACAGAGAACCACTGGAGGGGTCCAGGCATTGTAAAATGCATGACAGAGTCTTTGCTGGAGGGATGACGAACCCTGCCTCCACAACAGGCACCCACAACCCAAGGGCCAGCTGGCCCTGGGAAAGTCCAAGCTGTTACTCATTTCTTACTCCTCCAAACTGGACTTAGTACCTGAGCAGGTGAGGAAAGGGTACCTGTGAATGGGGTGGGGAACAGGCCTTCTTACTTTTTCTTCTGACCTGGGACAATTAAAAAAACAACAACAACAAGGGACTTTGGATATGGAACAAAAGACAGTCAAGGATGTTGTGAAATGGTGAGAGGGGAAGGGTCTCTTCCTCAGGATCCATCATCATCTTATGGTAGTGTTTCCAGAGCTGGAATCTTGGGGGAGGGAATAGAACCTTCCAGAAATCAGAACTGATTAAGGAGACTACTGTGCTATCTTGGACACTGGCCTTCTGGGCAGCTATGTTTGTGTTTGATGAGGAAGTGGAGTTAGTTTTATATTGGGATTTCTCTAAGGACCAGCCCAAGGTCATCCTATGTGGTTTCCAAAATATTGATGAATACTGATCAAAAGTCAGAATGATTCTTCCTGTCCCCTATCTTCCCCTCCTACATTTGCTAAATAGCTACTTGTACCCACACTGGGCTGTTTTCCAGAGAGAGTTTTATAACCAAGGCATCAGGACAGCCCTTTTCATGGCATCAGACTGCCCTACCCTTTCCCACTGAGGGGGAGGAGGAGATGGGTTTACACCTGACTGTGGTAGCCGTCAAGGTGAGGGGGCAGTAGGGGCTGCCACCTCCTCTCCTCAAATGCACCGCCCCTTGTGCCAAAATCCAAGGAAACCGGTGGCTTTCAAACTTTCTAGCGTCTCTTGGGCTGTGGGCTGAGCGGCGGAGGGGGTGGCCTTACCTCAACCTGATGCCCTCACACTCCACCTGGACAAGATGTTGAGTCTCAGATCCTAGCGCCAAGAGGTGAAATGTTGATGAACACCCAGATGACCACATGGACGTATTCCACCTTACAGGGAGGGGCATTTCCAAGCAGAGGCAGGAATGAGCCCAAGAGCACCCACCGTGTGCCTGGGAAGGCTGGTTAGTGCTTGCTGCTATACTTCAAAGAGGCTGGCTGCAAGCTGGAGGGCACCCAGGATTCTGTGGAATCTTGAAGCCAGTTCATTAAAAAGAGCCAGGCCGCTTAGCCTGGAGAAGCACAGCCTCTCAGGGGAGCACATATACCCTTCAAAGAGAAGCGGCTGAGATCAGAAGGGGAAAGGAGGAGACCAAAGGTTGATTTGGGTATATGTACATGGACCAGCTGTGGGCTCGTGGGTTCTTGAAGGACCTCAAAGGCCAACCCCCAACTCTGTGAGATATATACAGTAGTTATAATTATTGTTATTATTTTATGCTGAGGATTGAACTCAGGGCTTCATGCATGTTAGGCAAGCACTCTATCACTGAGCCACATCCTTGGCCCCTCAACTATGTGATGGAGAGGTTTCCTGCATACATTCAGGTGAACATATTCTAGTTTTTATGTATCTGTGTTTATTTATTCAGGTATTTACCTGTATATACAACTCCAGCTTGAGGCAAATCACTCTAAATAGAGAATCCCACTGGGACTAAAAACCAACCCATTACCAATATACCACGTTCAAGCACAAAGCCCCAAACCAGAGACCACCACATCTTGCCAGTCACTTGAGCCTGCAGACTCTGTTAGTTTGTCTGCCTGCAGAAATGCTTTATGGCTGATAATATGATCTATGCAGGAGATTTCTGGGGTACACTGTAGCCCCAGAGGGCAGAGTCAGGAGTCTGGGGCAGAGGGAGGGCAGGGAGGCATGGTGGGCTACATGTGAGGGGAACGTTTCTTTCAAGCAGCTTCAAAGCATCACTGAACCATGGGATGGGCTGCTTCTGTAGGTAGTGGGCTTCCTGTCATGGCAGAGCAGGGGGAGAGGATGGAATGACCACCCATGATGGATATGACCAAGGACATTCCTATCCAGGTGGCATGTTGAGAGAGCCCTCTGAAGTATCCGTTTGGAAATCCCACAATGCTCCTCTTCTCAGAGCTCTGAGAAAGGGCGATGTGGAAATGGTGGGTTTTGGAAGCTGTGCTCACCAAAACATGAACCAGAACAGCCTGTGCCTGGACCCCCTAGACATGGAGGCTCATAGGAAAGTGGTCCTAAGGCTGAGGCCATGTGCAGAAAGAGCATGCATATCCATTTCTCCAGAAGCAATTCCTCTCTGTAGCCCATTTGACCTTGAGTTGCCCTAACTTAGAGTCACAAGGGCAGGGGTCCTGAGAGGCCCACTATCACATGCCCCACTGCAGCCCGAGTGTCTGCAAGACCCTAACAGCTCCAGGTTCTGGGTGGTGGCTTCTGGAGTTTTAGGCAGTGTTTGATTTGAAGGGTGGAAGAAAACTGATCTTTCTGGTCCTGGTTCTGCTGCTATTTTTCCACAGACGTCAATGCAGAGATGAAAATCAAGTACTTTGCACCATAAAGTTGCAGGCAACACCTTAGATAGGTTGGAAGGAATGGCATCTCCTTGTATAGCAGCTTTGCTCGTAACCTTACTCAGATATGTTAGGGAATCCTCTCCAAGGACTCTCTCTCATGTCACTTTGAGTTTCATCAGGCCACTTATCATTAGCTGGTATTTGCTTCTGAATATTTACTTGTTGGTTGTCTGTTACATGCTCCCTGCTCTCCGAGGATGCAAGCTTTATGAAGGGGGGAATCTTTTGAGGGGTATATTCAATGAAATATCCCTAAAACCCAGATGCATAAATGTTTGCAGTGGCATGGATAACAATGATGGTTTATAGCAAAGGTGATGTGGAGGCATGGAGAGGGCCTTTTTAGACTTACCTGCAGTGCCACCTGGCCCCCTTCATCAATTCTCAACACTACCCTGTTTCCTCTTAGGGAGAATATGCCCCCCAAAAAATTAGACAAGAGCACAGCCATGTCCCCACTGAGGGTGAGCTTGAGGCTGCTGGCTCCATGGCCACTAGCCTGCTTCCATTTTAGTCCACAAGGGCAGACAAAATTCTTCTTGCCTTGCACAGTGCTTGGCATTTAGGGGTTCCTCTTCAAATATGGATAGCATAAAAGAATAAATGGGAGCTGGAGAGGTGGCTCAGTAGTTACAGCACTTGAATGGCATGCACTAGGACCAGGGTTCAAATTCCAGCACCACATACACATCTAAGTGTTGGAGCAACAAAAGCCAGATGAAAAACTAAATAATTATCGATTCTCTCTCTCAAAAAAAAAAAAGAAGAGGAGGAAATAGGTGGGTTCCATGGCCATAAAAACCTTATGGCGCACCCACCCATACTAGCACTTCATACTTGGGACCCTAAATTGGTCTTCAACATTCTAGAGTTGAAGTGAATCACTTATTGGCCAGTTCTCAGATAAACTCCCAAAGATTCAGTTAAACTATAGGAGATGTAGCTTCTATGTGTGCCAATGGCATGTGAAAACATCTCTTGGGTTACACACATGTGTGAGTGTTAAATGCATGCAACCTTGCACGCCGGTGTGTGTGCACATCTGTGCGTGTGTGACTGCCCCTGTGTAGACATTCAAGTGTGACTAAATGAGAGTGTGTATGTGTAGAGTGTGTATATGAATTATTGGCTGCAGGAACTGAATTTCCGCTAGTACTGTTTTTCTGGTACACGCCCAATCTTGGTCTCTTTTCTTTTCCTTTCTTCTTAGAAATCCATTACTAAAAGGTTTTTTTTTTCCCTGTTTCTAGGGGGAGGGGGCTGAAGGAAGGGAAAGCTAAAATCACAAGGCCCAGATCAAAACACTCAGCAACTAAATGAATTCGGCAGCGTTTTCCCGCATGACTTAGAGGGATAATTTAGTGAGGCCGCCAGCTGGAAGGAAAGGGATTAATTCTGCACTTAGCACAACTCCGGTGAATAATTCATCACGGGAGACCTTTGTGCCCAGCCCCTGGGCAATTGGGGAAGTGTCCTGCCCACCTGCCTGTTGCCTGCTCGGGTCCTGCAGTCCCCTGACCACAGACATCTGACACTCTTTTTAGTCCCAGATGCATGAGCCCAGTGCAGGGAGCAGGAGGCAGAAGGAGGTGAGGAAGGGGCTGGCAGTGGCCACTGGCAGACTCCGGACCCTGGGAAAAGCCTAGAGGACTGGGCTCCTATCTGGGAAATTTGCGACATTTTTCACGTCCTTGTCTTGGGTCTTGCTTCCTCTGTGACCTTCCCTTTCAGTGCCTTCTTGTTCCTTCACCTGGTTTGGCGGTAGTGAGGGATGCTGTCAGGGAGTGGCTAGCAAGCCCTCTCACCAGGTAGTACAGGAATCTTGAGAGGACAGTGCTGAACACCCACAGCAGGGAGAGACCTTGTGGGGAGATCTTTGGAGATGGTACATTTCTAGATGTACACTTCATCTCCTGTACAATGGAACTCCCCTTGTTCTTCATGGTAAGGTCCCGTTGCCCAGGGCCAACCAATATTGCAGAGCTGGCCGCTACTTTTCCAGGCATGGGAAGTTGGTAGAAGTGGGCTGGCCTAGACATCTGCTCCTGTACCTTTCCTGGGTTCATGGTCAAACCACCCACATCCCAGCACCACAGAGAGGAAAGTGGGAAATTCCCAGCAAATGCCTGTCAGATTCATTGTAGCCCAATGACCAGGTTCCAAGCAGGACTCAGAGCCTGGGTGAAGCTAGCCAGCTAGAGGACAACAGCATATCCACCAGGAAGGGCTCAGCCTCAGGTGCCTTTCCATCTGGACCAACCATGCTATGGTAGTAGGTAGGATTCTCAAAATGGGCCCCCAAAATTTTGTGCCATAATCTTTACAAACTGTAACATGGTGGGCTGTGGTGCTTGTGATTCTGGAGCGTTACATGACCCAGCTGACCTTAAGATAGGAATGTATGCAGTCGCCTTAATCTTAATTTTCTCTGGCTTCCGACAGAGGCAGTCAAAATTCTGAAGAGTAAGGGAGATTGGATACGCTGGCTGGAGTCAAGACAGAGGGGACCACTGTGAGGAGGAATGCGAGTGGCCTTCAGGAGCTGAGAGCACCCGGCTGACAGCTAGCAACACTGCAGGGAACTGGATCCTAGAGCAACCCAAATGAGCCTGGAATCTTCCCCTGAGCCTCTGCAAAGGATTAGGACCCTGCCAACATCTTGACTTCAGGCACACTGTGTGAGCTACTGACCTCCAAGAGTGTCAGCTAGTAAGCAGGTGCTGTTTTAAGCTGTTAATTTTGTGAAACAGCAGAAGGAAACTGAGCCTAGTTCACCCCTTGGAACCTTGAGTCAAGTGAAACAGGCTTGACCTGGTCTGGGTCAGAGACTGCCTCTTAGATCTAGGTGGCCCTCTGCTCCCAACTCTCCTATTTCTAATCTTAGCTTTTTCTCTAGTTTTCTGGTGCCTCAAATTATCCTCAGATATGTACACCCAAACTAACAGTTCTCTTATCCCAGAAGTCCCCGGCTTCTAGGCCCTGAACAAGGCCAACAATTGTGAAAGAGGCTGGAACTCACTGAGGGGTTACCTGTCCACCAACGCTGATGTCCCTCGGTGCACAGCCTTACCTCAGAGGAAAGTAGCTGGAAGGAGAGATCCACCGTGGGGGTGTCACCATATATGGTTTTTAGGTTGGTATTCTGGGAGAGGAGAAGGGAGCCGTTAGCCCACTCTGGCCAGCGCAGCTTCAGCCCTCTGCGCTGCTCGCTCTTCTGCATTCCCGAGGAAGGTGTCTGTAGGGGTAGGGTCCAGGCTACTGCCTCTGCTCCCTCTCCACCTCCACACTGCCCTTCTCAACTCCACTAGAGACCTGACTGATACCTCCGGGCTCATCTCCTGGCAGAGCAGAAGTTCCTACTGTTGAGATCTGTTATTGAGGATGCCCAGAAGTATGTTAGGGAAAAAAGTGGTATAGAAATAGATAATGTTGATAATAATGATATTAATAATTTTTTAAGAGAGAGAGGAAGAGAGAGAAGGGAAAGAGAGAATCAATTTTATTTATTTTTCCATCTGGCCTCTGTTTCTCTGACACTTGTATGTGGTGCTGGGGTTTGAACCTGGGTCCTTGCACATGCCAGGCAAGCGCTCTAACTACTGAGCCACTGCTCCAGCCCCATGATATTAATTCTTCTTGAGAACTTGTTCTAAGTGCTTTATGTATTTCCTGACAAAATATCATAGCAGGCTATGAGAAAAGTACAATTACTATGTTTTTAAATTACAGACAAGAAAACTGAGGTATTGAGATTTTCAGCAATTTTCCCACAGTTGTGTGGAATCAGAATTTTTTTTTTCAGGGCTGAGGATCTAACTCAGGGCTTTGCATATGCTAGGCAAGCACTTCTGCCACTGAGCTAAATCCCCAACCCCTTGAAATCAGAATTTGTACCCACAGAGACAATCTGGCTCTAGGACCTGAGCTCCGAACTCTGTTGTTATACAGAGATTGTGTCCTGGGAATGTTGCTTCTATCTTAGAGATGAGGACTGCAAGGTCTGGAAAGGTTGAATCATTTGCCTCAGGTTCTGTGGAGAGGATGGGGCAAGACCGGATTTGCACCCTGGTCTGACTGAGAACCTGAGCTCTTGTTGCTGTCCCTGGGGGATTCCCTGTGCTTCCCCTGCAGGAGTGATTTCTCTGGCTTGGTCTGGCCTTTGGTGTTGGGGAGCTCCTCACACCTCTGGGGTTCAGCTTCCCTGGTCGGTGCCCTGCCAGAAACTGTTAAAGAAGCCAAATTCTCCTGGAAGGTGTGTGGAAGTGGAACAGGTTGGGAAACCTCCAGGGCGAGGGACTCACAGTCATGGGGAGCCGCTCCACGTGCAGTCCATTCAAGCCTTTCCCTGTCAGCATCTTGCGGTACAAACGACTCTTTAGAGGCAACACAGAGACACCTAGGGGCTTGCCAAAGGTCCATGGTTCGCTGCCTTTCACTGTGGGGGAAAGACTGCTGGAGCTCCCACCAAAGGCTCCACCTGGCTTCTGAGCCCAGCCTCTGGTGCCCACCTGGAGCCCATTGTTTGATGTCGATATCTAGTTTTCCTGGCTCCCTCACCCACCCGCTCTGCTGCCTCTGGTTTTCACAGGTAAATGCACCCTCGCGCTCTTCCTGTCTTCAAGGCTTTGTGAATGCAGTCAACTCGAAACAGACTGCACCTCTTGGTATTTCTGTGGATCACCCTTATGTCAGTCGTTTGGGGCTTCCAGAGTGTGGCAGTAAGACTGCGGATCAGCCGGTCTCTGAATCCTGTCTCCCCCATCCTTCCTGCGCACTCTGGGAGCTGGGAGCTCCTGAGGGCTCCATGCCTGCCTCCCCACTGGTAGGTGCAGTAAAAGCATGGGGAGCTAGTGTGAGAATAGGCCCATATATCCTGGCCTTGTCCCTATTGCTGCCCTGGGGACAAGGAACCCAATCAGGCCCTCCTCTGCTTGTCTGCCTGCACTGGAAGTCTGCCTTGGCACCTGGGAGCCCTTAACCCACCCCTGTGGAAGGCAGAGGCAGGATGGCCTGAATGCCCCTTCATACAAATACACATCTCCTTGTGGGGGGCTGCCCTTGTGTGGCACCAGGGGACACTTACTTGAAGTGGCAGGGTAGTACTCTAACACCAGGGCTGTGTCTTTTGAGAAGTTGGTGGCTCCATCTCGGCCTTGGAAGAGGAAGGACTGATTCCACAGGGGCTGCTCTGGGGGTCCCCCAGGATTGGACAGCTGGAAAGAGAGAGTAGGAACGGGTGTGGGGCCACAGCTTCCCCCAGGTCAAGACATCAGGTTGTGTGTGTGTGTCTATAATAGGCCACGAACGTTTGTCCCAATTATAAAGGCAACACACACTTATGGAATACATTTCAGAACATAAAGTAAAACAAAAAGGAGGACGAGACCTCTGTATTTCTACACTAAAGAACACTGTTCATAAAGCTATGCTTGCTCTGTTTTGGATATATTTTTGTACACCAGTAATTGTTATTCAGCATTCTGCCTTTCTCACTTACCATCAAAACCTAAGCATATCTTGAGTCATTAAGAAACTCTTTACCTGGGGCTGGAGCAGTGGCTCGGCCGTTATGGTGCTTGCCTGGCAAGTGTGAGTGCTTGGGTTCAAACCCCAGCACCCACATATACAAACAAGTGTCAGAGCAACGAAAGCCATGTGAAAAACTCAATAAAGATTGATTAAAAAAAATAAAGAAAAAAGAAACTCTTTACCCATGGCTTTAGTAACTTCAGTATGTCCTCTCATGCCCAAGTGGCTTGTTTTCTACTATCTGTCTATCATCTGTCTATCTATCTATTTATTATTTTGCTATTACATTGCACTGAATGCTTTTTGCCACTTACCTCTGAAACTCAAATTATTTCCTTAGCTCAAATACCTAAAACAATCACTGAGTTAAAGGACATGCATATTTTAAGGCCCTTGATTGGTGAACTGTTTTCCTGAAATGATGTTGTGTTAATGTTCACAGCTGTGGGCTGGAGCAGTGGCTTGGCGGTTACGTCACTTGCCTGGCATGCGTGAAGATATGGGTTCAAATCCCAGCACCACATACACAATGAAGTGTTGGAGCAACAAAAGCCACATGAAAAACTAAATGAAATTGATTCTCTCTCTCTCTCTCTCTCGTTGTCCCTCTCTCTCTTAAAAAAATGTTCACAGCTATGGCTGGAGGTACCGTTAATGTGAAATTAGACATGACATCTACCTTCGTCACCAGCCCCTCTCTGCCTTCTATAGGTTCTCTGGTCCCTCCCAGAAGGCCACACCAGGTCTTCAGACTCTAGAGCCTTGGTTCCTGGAATGGGGGCAGGGAGGGACCCTGGAGTAGGCTGTGCATCTGCAGGGCCTGGGAGGTGGGGAGATGGGAGGCACTGTATCTGCCTGTTACTCCCAGCAGACAGCCCTGCATGGCCCCAGTGCAGGGGGGCTGCGGCGGGTTAACAGCACAGGCTCTCTGAGTGGTTGCCTTGCCTTGTCCCCATCAAAGCTGTCAGCAACAGGGACTGCCTCTCCCACCTCCTGCTCCCGCTGAGGAAATCAGTCATTGCTCGAAAAGGTCAGCGTGCATACACCACTGGCTTTAGGAGTTGTCGATTTCAGATGGAGGAGCTTCAGTATGGGTCCTGTCCCCTTCTATGGGTCAGGGCCAGGATGCCTTTCACACTAATGGCTGGCTCTGTTTTCCAAAGCCCAGCCCCAGGCTCAGCTCTGCCTGCCCTGGCCCCCAGGGAGATGGGCTGTGGTCAGTGCAGGGTCAGTGGGTAGTGACTGAGGTATTGGGACTACCTCTGAGACACTCACGATGGAAGCTTATGGACAGCCACTTGGCCACCAGGCTAAGCCAGAAAAGCTGGTTCTGGGTTCTGTGGAGCTTGAGAGTGATCTTTCAGCACTGATTCACAAACCATGCCCCTCCCAGAGACAGCCATTTTTCTGGGTACCAGAGGGGCATCCAGATGGCCTGGACCATCTGCCAGGCATTGGGGCACTGGGGGACGACCTGTGGCTCAGTCCCCTGCTGCTCCATTCCTTGCCCCCACTCTGAAGAGAGGTATTTAGTGGATGCTAGCTGTCTGCTCTGGGACTTATTAATGTGTCTAAATGGGATCTATAAAGCAAGAAGTGGTGAGTGGCTGCCTGCCTAATGAGGGACAGCCACTTCCCTGAATGGTTTACCAGGGTAAGTCCCCCAGGAAAGTCCCTTCAGACCTAGAATTGGAGATAGGGTCAGTCTTGCTGTTTCTGTCTCGGGTGCGCTCTGTGTGTGTGTGTGTGTGTGTGTGTGTGCATGCGCGCGCGCACATACTGTGTATGTGACTCAAGGTTAAATATAACCTGCAGAGCCTGATGCAGGGGCTCTGGGAAGGTGCTAAGGTGCTAGGGGCTCATGTATATGCTGGGTGGGGGCAGAGCGAGAGGTACACATTGCCTGTAGATGCTAATGGGAAAGGCCATGGTGGGCTATGGAATTAAGGAATGTGATTAACCCTTGGTCGTGATTTTCAGAAAAGCCATTAACCCCCAGGGCCACTGAGGCAGTCTTACCTTCCCTGGGGACAGAGCCTTCATTCCATGGGCCCATGGCCTCTCCTCCTATTTCTCCTGGGCCCACCCACACTCATACCCACTGCTGCCTGCTCTGCCCTGGCATAATGGGGACCATCCTGGGAGAGTAGCTGCTGGCAGTTGATGCTGGGGTTGGGTTGGGCCTCTAGGGAGCTAAGCCCTTTTGACTCTGGGCCTGTGTTCTGCCTCAGTCTTGCTATGTGACCTTCAGCAAATCCCTTCCCTTCTCTGGGACCTGGTTTTCTCATTGTCCAGTAAGAAAAAAAAAAAAACCAAAAACTTTGTGCTCCACACCTTGAAAGTCTATTGTGAAGTTGAAGGAGACAATTGATATTTTGCTATTAAGGTGAGAAAGTTCAACTGAATCCAGGAAATGTTGACTGGTGGGGGAGGGGAGCTTCTCCATGACAGTGGGTGCTTCAGCAAATATGGGGGAGCTAGAGCCAGACCCTACCCCCATGCAGAGTTCACCATCTTCCAAGTGGATATGGCATGAATGAGCACATGTGTGTATGTGTGTGTGTGCATACACATATGTGCACATGCACACACACCCTAGCATCCATGTAGAGGCCTGAGCAAGTTGTGGTGGTGCCAGCTGGGATGTCTGTGGAGAAACCCATACCTTCTGATCTGGGGCAAGGAGGATCTGAGAAATGAGGGCAGATAACAAGGAGTTAGGCCATTCTGGCTGAGAGCACAGCAGAGGCAAAGGCTGGAGGTGACAATGTAGAGCATAGCAAGTCTTTCTGTGGCACTGGCAGATGCCCATGTGAATTGAAGCAATGAGCCAGGAGGCTGGAGGGTACAGGGCCTTGTGGACCTGGTTAAGGGGTAGTTTTTTTCTGTTGGTGATAGGGATGAGGGATGCATGGGAAAGACCTAGCCCCAGGCGAGGGATGCACAGGCTGCTTCTCAGAGGGTGGATGGGACTGGCCTGGGGGAGGTTTCTGCAATGGTTCAGACAGCAGAGAAGGTCAGCTCGAGGGAGGAGTGTGTAGGGATGGACAGGGCCCCTTGAGAGCTTGGGCCAACGCAAGAGAAGGTGGTGTAAGACACAGATGGATCTTTCACCCCTGCTTGTGGGTGCAGCAGGTGAACCTAGGTCACCTGCTGAACTCATCAAAGTTCAGATCTGCAGTCCTCACCAGGCTCTGAGAGCAGTGAAGCAGATACTGAGGTCCACCCACCCCACCACCATTCTCCTCCCTGCCTCACAGACAACAGATGGCCCTCTTGTCTAGAAGGCTCCCTTCTCTACACTTGTGCACATTGGCTACCAGCAAGGCAGAGCCACACCCTCCTCACTGATTGGCTCAGGGAAGTGCATAATACACAATTCTGGCCAATGAGGGGGGAGAAGGGAGGTCTGCTGAGGGATTGGAGGGCACCTCAATGCAGGCTGCCAGTGAGTTCTCAACGTGACCCAGCTGCCAAGGTGCTGGGTGACCCTCAGGGAGTGTCCTGGGCCTCTGGCCTTGAGTCTCGCAGGTAGAAAAGTTTCTCATAAAAAAACACATTTAGGGGCTGGAGCGGTGGCTCAGCTGTTTCGGCGCTTGCCTGGCAAGCACGAGGACCTGGGTTCAAACCCCAGCACCATGTACACAACTGAGTGTTGGAGCAACTAAGTCTATGTGAAAAACTAAATAAAATTGTTTCTCTCTTTCTCTGTCTCTCTCACTGTCTCTATCTAAGAAAAAAAAAATTTAAGAGGCTGGAGCGGTGGCTCAGTGGTTATGGCGCTTGCCTTGCATGCGTGAGTACGTGAGTTCGAACCCCAGCACCACATACACAGGGAAGTCTCAGAGCAGTGAAGGCCACATGAAAAACTAAATTTAAAAAAAAAAAATTGTTTCTCACTTTATCTCCCCTCCCCACTGTCCCTCTCTCTTAAAAAAAAAAACCACATTTAAGAGGAAATTACCCTCTTCCTCTGACATTTGTTCATATCTGAATGGGGTGCCAGAAACATTTTGTCCCCATGAGATATTAGCTAACCAGATGAAGGCAATTTTCAGGTACTAGAAAGATCCCATGTCTTTTGAGGACAACCAATTCTGGTAGCATCCTCTGTCAAGATTTCTTGTGATGTGTGGCAATAAGCATCCGAAATGTTTAGGTTCATTTGAGTTGGAATTTCTGTTACTTGAAGTCAAATGTAACAAGGATAGTCATGAGGCTGGCCTCAGAGGGAGCTTTTGGCACTAAGGAAGGTATGACAGTGAAAGGGACAGAATCCGTTAAACTTGGCCCTGTGCTTGGATGTTTCACCCTGGTTATCCTTTAAGTTTTTCTAATAGCCCAAGAAGATAGGAATCAGTCAGTTAGAGGAACTGAGCATTTTGGCAAAGGTCATGTAGCTGTTAAGTCAGGGTTGGGATCAAATCCAAAGCTGCTGGACCCTTCAGCCTCTGCCCCACAGTGCTTTGGTATGATGGCAGCTGGTGAGAAATCATTGCACCTCAAGACGTCAGAGAGGACAGGCTCTAGAAGTTACCTAGTCAAATCCCTACCCCATCGACTATAGAGATGGGAGGACTGAAGCTCAGAGGTAACAGGGCAGGAGATGGTGTAGGATCTGAGTCCAGGGCTGCTGACCAGTGCCCCTTCCATGTAGGTTTCTATCCATGCCACCCCAGGCCCCCTACAGCAACCCATTCCTGTTCTCTCACTGCTGACACCTGGGTACCTCTGTGCGGGCTTCGAATGAGTTCTCAAACTGGCCCACCCAGCTGTCATGGTGCTAGGTGACCTTCAGTAAGTGTCCTGGACTCCTGATTCGAGTTTTACATATAGAAAAGGCACCTGGGGAAGTCTCTATAGTGAGGGGCACCTCCCCCACCCAGGCTAGTTAGGCAGCAAAGGCAGGCAAGAAGGCCCAGGGATGGGAGGGAGCTCAATCATTAAAGCAGGCAGAGCCTCTTGCCCCTTGGGACAGCCTGCTGATTGGTTCATAATTTTCTGGGCAAATGCAGGGCCATGTGTGAGGTGACTCTGGGGAAATCAGGCTGAGGATTGGTTTGGGTTTGAAGCCTTTGTCCCCAGGGCCCCCCTTTATTCCACTCCTCCCTGCCACCATCACTCTTGTCTGTGTCTGAGCCTTCTTCAAATGTCTTTGCCTTTAAATGAAGGCTGGGGCTCCAAAGGGGTGTCTTGTTCTAGTTTTGCAGTGTCAGACATGAGCACTGGTGGGTGGAAAATAGGAAGGACTTCCAAGAACCCCTCTGTTCTCAGGCTCCCACTGAAGTCCCCAATAGGGCCAATGCCCAGGACCCAGCCATGATTACTATACCCTGTGTCTCTACCTTAGTGTGATATGAAACACTGCCCTCCTGTCCATCCCTGGCATGTAGCATGTCCTGGGTATCTGCACTTCACACTGCACTCTCTGCTCTCAACTCGCCAGGACTAACACTTCCCTACCAAATAGTCAAGACTGCCCTCCTAAATCCCCCTAGGCTTCACAACCCTCTCCTCCAACCAATTAAAAAAAAATTGGGGGGGGGGCTGGAGAGGTAGCTCAGGGGTAGAGTGCTTGCCTGGAGTGCACGAGGACCCAGGTTCAAACCCCAGAACCACTTAAACAATTAGGTGCTGGAAAAACAAAAAACGGATAAAAAATAAATAAAAATTGATTCTCTTGGGCTGGAGTGGTGGTTCAGTGGTTGGAGTGGTTGCTTGGCATTTGCAAGGACCTGGGTTCAACTCCTAGCACCACATACACAACTAAGTGTTGGAGAAACAAAGGCCAGATGGAAAAAAAATACAATTGACTCCCCACCCCCATTCTCTTCTTCTCTCTTTAAAAAAATGATTTTCTTTCTCTCTTAAAAACATTTTACTTGGGGTTGGGGATTTAGCTCAGTGGCAGAGCGCTTGCCTAGCATGCGCAAGGCCCCGAGTTCGGTCCTCAGCCCTAAAAAATAAAAAAGAAAGAAAAGAAAAAAATGCGTTCATATTGTGCTGCAGTCACCACTATCTACTCCTAGAACTGTTTCATCACCCCAAACAGAAACCGTATCCATTAAACATTAAACAACAACTCTACCTTCTCCCTCGCCCCAGCCCTTGGTAACTACTTTCTATTGCACATGTGCTGACTCTAGGAACCCACAGAAGCAGAATCGTACAATATTTGTCCTTTTGTGTCTGCTCTGATTTTTGCAGTTCTGATCGTCCTTCCTGGTTTGAAATTGGATGACTTGGGTTGATGTTTAATGTTTTCGCCTGTGCAACTCCTGTCTTCACCAGACCAAGAGTTCCCTGACAGATAAACCCTGCCCTGGATATGCAGCGGGTTGCAGCAAACCCTTTTTCAACAGTCGAGTGACCTGCTGGCAACGGAGTGAAGGGATGAATATGAGGAAGAGTTACTAGAAGAAGCCCTGAGGCAAATGAGGGAAGGAACCATACCTGAGGGCACCCGTTCTGGCTGACCCGAGGCACGTCAAAGCTCATCATTGAGACGACAGGGAAGGAGAGTGGAGTGATGTGCAGCCCCATGGAGGCCGGCTTCTGTCTTGCCTTACTGCCCCTGGGAAGGCGAGGAGACAGAGGCTGGTACTCTTGGCTTCTAGTTGGACTCTGTATTAATGTGAGAGAGGGGTAGAGTGCTGTGGCCTCTCTCATTCGCTGGAATCTTGTGACAGGGCTGGTGGACCCTGGTCCTTCCAATGGCTGGCCTAAGCTTTGGAAAAGTTCATCTTGTTCAAAAGATGGACTGCAGGGGCTAGAGTGGTGGCTCAGCTGTTAGAGCGCTTGCCTGGCATGCACAAGAACCCAAGTTCGAACCCCAGCACCATGTATACAACTAAGGGTCAGAGAAACAAAAACCAGATGAAAAAATAATAAATGAAGTTGATTCTTTGTCACTCTGTCCATCTCTCTCTTAAAAAAAAAAAAAGAAAAAGAAAATGAACTGTAGCTCTCAGATTCTGTGACTTGCTGTGACCTTGGCCACATCTGCCTAGGTCAACTTTCCCATCTTTAACGTGGGCCTTGTAGGGCTGGAGCAGTGGCTCAGTGGTTGGAGTGCCTGCTTGGCATGTGTGAGGACCCAGGTTCAAACCCTAGCACCACAGACAAAAATAAATGTTGGAGAAACAAAGGCCAGATGAAAAAAATGAATGAAATTAATTCTCTGCTTCTTTTTCTCTCACTCTCTCCCTCTCTCTTAAAAAAAAAAGTTTTTAAAAAAAATTTGGCTTTGTAAGCCAGGTACAATGGTACACATTTGTAATCCCAGTGACTTGGAGGTGGAGGCAAAAGGATTGCAATTGCTCAGTATGAGGCCAGTCTCAGCAACCTAGTGAGACCCTGTCTCAAAGATAAAAAATAAAAGGACTGCGGATGTAACTAAGTAAAGCACTCCTGGATTCAATCCCTAGTACCAAAAACAAAACAAAACAAAAATGGGTCTTGTATTACCCACCTCATCCTTAGAAGACCTTGTCAGAATAACATCTGCCATCCCATAATGGGACTCCTGGCTTAGGCTTGAGAGGCATGGAGAGCCTGTGTGTGTGTGTGTGTGTGTGTGTGTGTCTGTGTGACTCTGGGCTCGTTGGGTAGTAGGGCAGCAGTGCATCAATCATCTTCATTCCTCCAACAAGCAGGAAGTGGGGCTCACAGTTCATAAGCACTCCGCAGGGGTGCATAGGAGTTAGGATCATCAAAGCCATTGAGCATATGTTCACCAGGGAACTTCCCCACTGTGGCTTCCAGTGGCCAAAGTAGCCTGAATTCCCTCCTCAGGACCATGAATCCAACAAACTCCGAAGGAGGTCTTGGGGAACTGGGGACAAGTTGGGGCTGCGGTGCCAGGGAGACCTCCAGAAAGCTGAGAGAGGAGATTCCTTGGTAGGACTAATATCACAGAACTCCAAAATGGCCTTAGGCTGCCTCTTTGGAAGACAATCATCAGCTGGAGATTGTGGCCCTGAACTAGAGTGGCAAAGGGAAGTGTGGGGATGGTGGGTGGGAGGTGGGGAAGCAGGTTTGGAAGAATTAGGGTGCCCTCTCTTCCTTACACATGGCTCCCTCCAGCTCTTCAGGCTCAGTGCAGGCACTAAGCCCCCCTCCCCAGTTTGCTCTCAGATGTCCCAACTGCCCCTTTCCAGGGGTCTGAGGTCTCCAGAGGGGTAAGAAGGGCCTGGTATACTGTGGAAGCTCTCTGAGAGTTCAGACCTGGGTGGACAGGGGTTTTGGAGGCTTTTGTGGAGAGGAGCGGTTTCCGGAGCTCCTGGAATCAGCCTTCCCCACCCCGTCTTTTGTCCTCAGCTCATCACCATGCCCATGAGGGCTCTGCTTACTTAAATTTCCCGTAGCTGGGGACCACACGGGCAATCACCACCATGGGGTTGGGGTTGTTGACCATGGGCTCATTGACTCCCCGGAGAAAGACCTGGAGAAGAGAGGAGGCAGGTGAGGCCCATGGGGCCTTGGGGCCGCCCACAGATACCACCAGCCTGTATGCCCTTCCTTCCCCAGCTGAGGCCAGCCCTGTCTCCACCCCTGCCTCCACCCCTCTTCACCTGCTCTTCCTGCTGCCTGCCTCACTTGGTTCTTGCTTTGCTCATGGCTGCCCTGCTCCAGGAAGCAGTCCTCTCTGACTGAGGCAAATACCTCCAGTTCCCTTAGGGCACTGATGGGCCTCAGTAGTGAATGTCTTATACCAGGGGCCCTTGGAGCCAAGTTACAGGACAAGAGTCAGGGCCTGGAGGAGTCAGGGGCTTGGATTCTACCCTTGGCTCCCCTTCTGGCTCCTGGGGCAGAATTAGAGTTGAGTTGGGTGTTCTGGCTTCTCTGTTTCTGTCAATCAAAGAGGCCCAAAAAGCTTTATCCAGGATTGTTCTGGGTTATGCAGTCTCTGATTAGATTATCTGTGAGAGGACACTTTGTTAACTGAAAACACCAACCCTAGGTCTGGTTTCTGCAACCATACTGAGCTTCCCAAGGTTGGAGATCACAGCCAGACCTCCTTGGATCCCCCTGCCACCTGCTCATCACAAGGCTTTCCTAGCAGGGGTTGATTCAGAAGGGAATCCTCTCTTCATCAGATCCCAGCTATCACCCACCCCCACTGCCTCCCATGATGATCTCAGTCCTAATCAACTGAGTGAGACCTTGTCTCAAAATAAAATATAAAAAGAGCTGGGGATGTGACTCGGTGGTAAAGCACCCCTGGGTGTATGATGGGATCATCACGTCACTCACCTGCTTCAGACTCTGCAATGGGCTCCCTAGAATGCATGCCATCGTGCCATATTTTTTGATTTTTTGTGGTGCTGGGGATCAAACTCAGAGTCTCATGCGTGCTAGGCAAATGCTCTACCACTGAGCTCCACCCCCAGCCTTTATTCCATAGTGTTGCCAAGGCCTGCATGTGTTGGTCTGTCAGCCGTTCTGCTCACATCTAGCAGACTCTTTCTCTCACTCTTCCAATATGTTGTCTGTTTCTGCCCCAGGGGGTTTGCATGTACTGATTCCTCTGCCTGCTCCCCACCCCAACTCACTGTGGCTGCAGCTTCTCCTCCTCTAACTCATGATACCCGCTCTGAGCAGCCTTCTGCCCCTGTCTGGTCCCTCCATTCCTCCTCCACAGCTTGCTTCATAGCTTGCGCTTACTCTAATCTGTGTCTTGCCTGTTTTCTGTTTGACTGGTGCACGGTAACTGTTGCAGTCCCAGCTTATAGCACAGTGCCTGGCACAAAGTAGGAGCTCAAAATGTTTGTGGGACAAATGAGCATCACATTATTGAGGGAGGAGGGAGGAGGGAGAAGTTACCTCTGAATTCGAGTGTGAAAGAAAAACACAGACATCTGGGAGTGGGGAGGTGAGGAGACAGGTAGTGGCCAGGGGGAGGGTCTGGGGCTGAGCTGATCTTAGGGGATGGTAGAATCCTAAGGAAGAACACAGGAAGGAGAAGGGGCTTTGGGTACAACTGAGGGACCATGTCTCAGGTATGCTGTGGGATAGGAAGAAGCCTTCACCAGGCCTTTTCCAGCTGGGTCACTTTGCCAGTCCCTGCTCCTCTCTGGACCTCAGTTTCCCAGCTTGTACTCTTAGGGTTTGGACCATAGTCCCCATGATCCTTCTAACGCTGATTTTCGATGACAGGAGTGGGGCTTGTTCTGAATCCTCTTCTTCACCACCCTCCCCTAAGACTCCTCTATCAGGACCCATCTCAGCTGATTGCCAGCTAACTTCACACAGGTGTCAGCCGATAAGGGCTTAAAATAGTCCTTAGGGCCTTTCAGGTCTCACCGAGGCCTCCTGGTGAATCTCTGAAAGTGCCATTTACCTGGAGAGCTGTCAGCAGGGTGTGCAGGCTGAAGGTCTAAGGGTGTGGGGGGTAATTTCTACCTGTTCTGCGCTGGCTGGTTATGTGTGAATGAGACAGCTGCCCAAGCACACCAGCCCGTGACAGCTTGGTGGGTAACAGAAGTGATTTCTTTTCCTGCTGTGCTTTCCAGCCTGCCATTAGGAGCAGACATCTGCTCATGCAGATGTACCTGTCATACAGACAGGGAGAGGTCTGTGCTGGAGCAGGGATGTGGGAGTCAGAGAGGTCCAGAAGTCAGAGGACTGGGGTGGGGTGTGGCAGAAATACAGTGACCCCTGCAGATCCAAGGTTCTGCCTGTATCTTGCGGCTGTAGCCCCCCTTCCTGTAGGGGTGCAGCTTGGGGACAACAAGGCCGTGTGCTACCACTCTTCCTAATTCTGTGTATGAGTGAACAGTTGGCTGTCCTCAGGAAAACGAAGGATAGAAGAAAGCGGCGAAATGGGAAGGCTGTTGGCTGTGGGGAAGCAGAGATGAAGGCCAGGAAATCCGAGCCCCCATGCCAGACTCCCCTTGGGTCTCAGTGTTGCCAGCTATGAAATGGGGTTCAAGAATAGTTCTTGCCCTGCCAGGCCCACAGTGCTATAGAGGCTGGGGAGATCAGGTCAGCTATGCTGGGGTATGGGAAGACCAGAACTTGGGTCCCACAGGCTGTTTGAAGGCTGTGGGGAAGGATAAAGGGGTCAGGACCCTAGACCATGTCTCCCTTGAACATCAACTATTCCTACTGAAGCTGCTGAAGGGTCAAGGGGTACAGGTTGATGGGTGAAAGAGTGGAGACTAGGCCCAAGCTGGATCTGTCCTGGCCTGGCTAATGGAGGAGGCTGTATAAATAGTTGTTGACTAACTGAATGAGTGAATGAGCTTCCAAATACCTAATGAGTAGAGTAGCCAAACCTCAGCAAAAGTCAGGGGGCCCTGAGTTTTTATTTGGGGGACTTAGGCTCTAGGTCAAGGTCTTCTAAGGAGAAAAGAATAGAACTGAAAATAGAAGCTATGAGCCAAGATGGGGCACACACGGCTTCCCCCCCACTTCCATGACATTTTGGGAAGTCATGAGGCTGTGGAGACTCCAGTCCTGTCTGCAGCATGGCCAGGCAGTGGGACATGACAAGTATAGCTCCAGCTCAGTCCCCTTCCTCTTACTTCCAAGGACAGTAAGGGAAGACAGGCTAGGGCACGGATATCCCAATCAAGGTTTGTCTTCACAAACTACTCTGGCTATTTTAGAAATATCCAGTTGCATTCTCCCTTCTTGATTTCTTCCTTGAATGCTTTAGCTCCATACTCTCAGGCCAGTCCCAACCTACTGGCTACCCCAGAGGGTCATAGCTGGGTACCTCCAAAGCTGTGTGGTCATAGCCGACGTAGTGGGGGATGAAGCTGCTCTTCCGAACGATGGTCACGTACAGTTGGCTCTTGGCGGTGTCCTTGCTGGCTTTCTCAGACTGGGTGGAGTAGAGACAGAGTGAGGGAAGAAGACACACAAGGAGACTTTCTTAGTGGCAGAGGCTGGCCATAAATCCAGCCCTCTGCAGACGATCACTTGGCATTGCTCCGCCGGGGCTCCAAGCTGATAATTAAAGCTCATGGTCCCTGCGAGCCCTTCCAAGAAGATCAATATAATAAATCTTTGCTCTCCATTTGGATATTTCATCGCCCTCACAAAGACCCTGCCTGGCTGCTCTCTTGGTAAAGATGTGATAACGAGGCCTGCGCTGTAAGTGGATGGAGAGCTGGGGCCTGGGAAATGCTCCCAGAGCTAGAGCTCAAGTGCAGGGTCTCCAGTGGGAGCCACTCATCTCTCTGGGACTTTGCTTCCCTGCTGCCCCGGGTGCCTCATGCTGAAGCCCTGGGGTTGAGTTCTCTTTGGGGCCATGATGAAGAGTTGCGTGGAAAAGGTCAGTACTGGGGCCTGGAAGAAGCAGACAGTACAGGGACTACCCAAACTGAGCGCCCCTGTGCCCAGAGCTTTACCCTTCATTGCACTGGACCCTCAAGATGGCCATGCTGATAAAGAATGGAGCTCTGGGGTTCACTGGCTTCCTTTGGGCATCCAGCTAGTAAGTGGTGGACTTGGGACAGGAATCCAGACAATTTGGCCTCACACTGTTCCTTTTTTTTTTTTTTTTTTTTTTTAAGAGAGAGCAGGAGAGCGAGAGAGAGAGAATCAACTTTATTTTTTCATCTGGTCTTTGTTTCTCCAACATCTAGTTGTGCACATGGTGCTGGGGTTTGAAACTGGGTCCTGACACATGCCAGGCAAGTGCTCCAACTGCTGAGCCACCACTCCAGCTCCCTCACACTATTCTTTACTCTAAACCACTACAGGGGTCTCAAATGCACATGGAGGTAGGGGAAACTGATGCTCCTGCTACTTGGTGGCCCAATGCCTGGCACATAGTAGATGCCATTAGTACTTGAGCAATGAGGGGGTGAATTCTCCCCTCACCCAGTCAGCACTGGGTGAGGGTAGGGGAGCTAACCTGTGAAGTCAAGGCTGTTGCCCGCTTGATCCCTAGAGGGCTGCATTCCAGGGAATGCTTTATCTGCCACATGCCCCAAACCTTCCTAAGCCTTCCTCCTGCCAACACAGCATATGGAGACAGCACAGGAAAAACTGTTTTAGGAAGCTGCATGACCTGGGCTCACCCTCAACTCTACTACTTGCTTGCTCGCTCTGTGAACCAGGATGAGAGGATTACTCTCCCTGAGCCTTAGTCTCATATATGCACCTGGAGGATTGGAAGGTGTGGGAGCATCTAGCACAGGATCTGGAACGTAGTAGGTTCTCTGTAAATACTGTATTTCTTTGATTTTTAGATCCACTCCCTCTTTCATCATACATAAAAGTTTTCATTGGTGTACTCACTTAATGTGGTAGTTGCTTTATGCAAATTGGGTTGTTTTATAGAGATGAATTCCACCCCACCACACACTATCAGGGATTGAATCTATGCATGGTATACCACTAAGCTACATCCCTAACTCCTTTTTGAGACAGGTACTCTCTAAATTACAGGCTGGCTTCAAAGTTGAAATCCTCCTACCTTAGCCTCCTGAGTAGCTGGAATTACAGGAGTGCAGCATTGTGCCCTATGAGAATTTCAAATTCTTGTGTGCATCATTTCTATCTAACTGCCAGAAGTGATATTTCCTGGGTCCCACATGGTCCTAGACTTGTCATACTATGGAGTGGGCATGGGATGTCTAAGGTTGCTATCAGAGATTATTTGAGGGCATCAAAATCCTTCCCACCAACTCCTCCCTCCCTGACCAGTGGTCAAGCCTAGAGCCCAAGGCTGTGACTTACACTTGTCAGCTCAAAGTGGTAGGGGTGGAAGACACGCAAGTACTTAATAGGGATTTTGTAGGACAACAGCTCTTCTTTCCCTTTATTGTCCACCACCTTGAGGATCACATCTGGAGAGAAAAAATTGAGCACAGGGTTAGCGCAGGGCTGAACAGACTATCTTCCCTCTTAGTGAGGTGAGACAGTGAGGGCGAGAGCCATTGTCAAGAGCAAGTGGCATGAGCCTCACCGTTGAACCAGCACACGTAGTACAAAAGTCCACAAGCACTGTCTGAGCCATGCACAGGGCAAGGTTCCATGTCAGGTGCAGTTAGGACTGCAAAATGTGATTTTGACAAATTCTCGGCCAAGAGATTGACACACAAAACTAAACCCAGTCCCCCGTGGCGACAGACACACAGTACACACAGAGATAATATGTAACCAGGAACAGTCCCCCTTTGCTAGAAGGAAGCCTTTTCCATTGGTCACAAACACTCGTACCAGAGGTCTTTAGGCAGTATGGAAAGGGGTCAATCCCCACATGTTGCACATGAGGAAACTCAATAAGCAAAAGTGATCTCCTCAAGAAACCCTTTCAATAAAGGTCTACTCCAAGAAAATAAAAACTAATTTCAACATGAACAGCACCACACTTAGTAAACATCTTCCAAAATAGACCACATTTTTTTTCTTATAAAATGGCATGAAATTCAGTATGAATTTTAGGATATCCTGGGAGTTATCATAGTAGTATCACTTAGTGAGTACTTGTTTGTGCCAGACGTCCAATGAGTGCTCCTTAACTATTATTCTAACAAATCCCCACCATGGTATCTCCATCTCTGCTTTGAAAATGTGAATAATGAAAAATAAATAAATAAAAAAGAAAATGTGAATAATGGAGCTCAGAGGGGTTATTAAACTGGGTCCCATCACACAGATAGAAAGTAGATGTGATGGAGAGGCTGGATTTGGGGACCCTTAAGGCATCTGCCCATTCTTGAAAATCTGATTTGAGGAGGAAGAAAAGAAGGGAAAGTATAAAAGGAAGAGATGGATGAAGGAGGAATGAAGGGGACAGAGGAGGCAGGAGAGGAAACAGAGACCTGTAGAAGAATGAGAAGGGAGAATTGAGTGGAATAATGTGCCAGAGAGACCCTTGAGAATCTCTCTTCATGGGAGGTGGAGGTTTCAGCACCAGGGACAGCTGCTGGCCCTTGAAAGCTTCAACAACATGAAGCCACCGCTAAACTCAAGCTCAGCAGCTGGGTCAGATGGAGTGGGATGGGCCATTGGATGTGGGGGTAGAGAAGGAAACTGAAGGCTTTACCAACTTCTTCCTTTTTCACTGTTCCTCACAGCTACCCTGAGCACACAGAGAGGGAAAGGTGCTTGCTAAGAAGTGGTCACATGGGATTCATGATCAAAGGGAAGATGAGGGGGGAAGGGCACAGAAAGGTCTTAATGTTGACTTGAAGAAAGTGGGATAAGGCAAGGAATTTGAAATCAGAAGACCTGGGTTTCAGTACCAAGACACTGACTTGTTCTGTGACACTTAGTGAGTCACTTAACCTCTCTGAGCTTTATGTACCTGCTCTTCAAAATGTTAATATTTTAAATGAGGGAAAGAAAGGAAGAAAAAAGCCCTGTGCCTTGGGCTAGAACAGTGGCTCCGTGATAGAGCACGGAGGACCCAGGTTCAAACCCCAGCACCACATACACAACCAAGTGTCAGAAAAACATGAACCAGATGAAAAAACTAAATGAAATTGACTCTTTCTCTCTCTCTTGCTCTCTCTCTGAAGAAGAAGAAGAAGAAGAAGAAGAAGAAGAAGAAGAAGAAGAAGAAGAAGAAGAAGAAGAAGAAGAAGAAGCAGCAGCAGCAGCAGCCCGGTCCTTTCCCTAGGATTGCAGAGGTCTGAGGAGAGTGTGTTTTAAGCTATACAATTCTGTGCAAATGCTCCTCATGGCTGCTTGTTAACCATTTGCAGTTCTCCATACACTCACCCAGCCCTGGGCAGAACTCAGCTGGGAATGGGGAATCCCAGTGCTCTGGACCAAGGCCATAGTAGCTATGGAGGCTGTGACACCTTATGCCCACTCCACAGGGTCCATGAGTTCCCAAATCTGATTGGGATTTGCTGAGGCCAAGCAGGAGAGGAGTGTCCTGCATTTCCTGTACTCCCATCTCTGGAGCTCCATGTAGGCAGCTGGCAGAAAAGCTTTAACTAGGGGGAATGGACAGCCATTCCTCCCTGCTCCTGTCTGCATGCTACAAACACGCTTCATCAGCTTCCTTTCTGGGCATTGGGCCCTTCCGGCCCCCCACTGCTCCCTTTGTGCAGCCACAAGCTCTTTCTGACACCCGCCTGCTTTGGCCCTGACCCAGGGTCTGCAACTCCCCCTTTGCTTTTCATTAACACATCCTGCGCTACCTCCCACCCTCCTCCTGCCTCTTGGTCTGGCCCCCACCTCCCCCACCTCCACTGCATGCATCACCACAGCAACCGGGTTCCAACAAGCTACTTCAATCTGCAAAGAGGTGCCTGCCAATATTCCCTGCCTGTGCTGTCTCCCCACCCTCCAACCCCCCCCCCCACGCAGCGGTTAGTCCTGCCCCTTCTCTGCTGTGCAGATGGACCCCAGGGCCACTGATCTCATCACATCCTTCTCTTTCTCTCCCCAGCTGTGTTCAGCCCAGGACAGGATCCAGCCCAGGTCCACACACCACAGCCCCTAACTTCCAGTATGCACGTGCATATATGCATGCGTGTGTTCACACACACACACACACACACTACTGACACATTGCCAACTGCACACAGACCACAGTGTTGCAGCCTGACACACCCATGCATGCACACATGCAAGACATGCAGACATGCCTGCTTACAGGTACAGAGACAGCACGCATCCACACACACAATACTATTCACACAAACACACGAACAAGCATGCAGGCATCCACAGACACGCACACCCAGCCACACACAGGCAGCTGCATGAAATCCTGGGCCAATCCTCCTCTTTTATATCATCTCAAACCATCCCCATAGTTTCACCTATCCATTTACAGGCAGAAAAAATTTCTGGCTTGACCTCAAACTTGTCTCCTCCCCTCTCATGGAGGCTCCGCTCCCATTCGCTCTCCCTCCCAAGTCTCTGGCAGCATCTTCTGCTGTCTGTGAGGTGAACAAGGAGTTCTAAGCCTCTGGCAAGATTTTTGAGTGGAGAGGTAAAGCCTGTCCTCTTGGGGAGAGCCACCTATGAGAAGCCAGCCTGAGAGTCCTCTGTTTGAATGGGACCAGGGACACAGCTGGGCACCCGTGATCTGTGCTGCCAGTACAGAAGTCCTGGTACCAGCAGTCAGTACTACTGTGTGCCCAGCTGAGCTCTCACCCAAAGTAGATGTGAGATGGTCCACAGCATGGAACACACAAGTGTGTATGTACACGTGTGCATGTACAACAGTACCTGGAGGCTCAGTCTGACACCCAGAGAGGGATAAGGGTCCATTCTAGGGACATTGATAAAACCCAACACTTGGTGACACACACTTGTAATCCCAGCTGCTGGGGAGGCAGAGGCAAGAGGGTCACAAATTCGAGGCCAGCCTGGGCAACTTAGTGAGACCCTGTCTCAAAATAATAAGGGCCGGGGATGTAGTAGCTCAGGGTAGATCACCCCTAGGTTCAATTTTCAGTACTGAAAAAAAAATCCAATGCAAGCAGCTAGAACACTGGAGCTCCAGTGAGAACATGCAGTGCTGAATCCAAAGCTGAATCCCAGGCTCTCTGCTGAGTACCTGAGCTTGAGCCAGTCATTCAAAGTCCCTGAACCTCAGTGTTCTCTTCTAATCAATGGTTCCTGGAAGGTGGTGACTCCAATGATCGATGCATGGGGACATGCCAGGAAGTTGTAATGTACCATTCCAGTGGGAGACAGCAGTAATAACAACCATGAAAATAATAACAACAGTCATAAAAAAGATAAGCTTGCATTCATTTATGTGGAACAACTCATTTCTCCAGCAGGCTGGGGAGATGAGGCGTGACGGTATTATGATTTTTTTTAAAATGCTTTTAACTGAGCCCAGGGAGGCGCGGTTCAGGTGGCTTCCAGCTGCACTGAGTGGGGGAGCTGCTTCTCCCTTCCGTGGCTAGTGGGTATGTTTCAGCCCCTCTAGCCCACCCAGCCCCCAGCCTCACCTTCTTGCCCTGCGTTCTCTGCTTGGATCTCCACTTTGACCGTGTCCCCCCAAATGGGGGATCTGGTGGGCTCTGAGGTCACCGAGGTTACTGCTTTGGAGTGCTGGTTGTCAGCTTCCTTTGATGTGGTTTCCCTGGAGAGAGAGGGGCAGGGTGAACCAAAGGTGGCATTTTGCCTGCTGCGTGCCCACTCCTGGACTCCACTGGCCATAAATCTGGGTGAAAGGTGGATAGAACATGGAGTGCTCCCTCGGCCCCACACACAGGCATTCCTATCGTCCCCTCATCCCCAGCGTGGTAGATGCCGTGTTTCTCCCCTCCATTGCCCTGCCTGGCCTAGGGCCACACTGTCTGCTGGCCACTGCTCTGGCCTTCATTAAGACTCGGGCACCAGATACCATGCCTGTCTGACTTTCTGAGCATTCCCAGGAAAGACCCCCCACAGGTGCTGTGTGCATGGACCCACTCCTGACCTGACCCTCTTCTCTAGGCTGTTTAGCAGGAGGAAGCGTCTAAACAGCAAGGCTGTGTGGTGCCCCTCCCAGATGTCCACTCTTCTTGGCCTTAATTTCTCTATGTTCTGGCCCTTATTCTCAGGGCTCTAGGTGGGGCACCCATTCCTGGGCATGGGGGTGATAGTGAGGGCTCTCTGACCCTCAAGCACTCATTGGTCAGGGCCCTGCTGCCCTGTGAGGCCAGAGCTTCAGTCTGTATCTCAGTATAGCCCAGAGGTATCTGGGTTAAGGATCCCTGAGAGCCAGAGCCATCAGAGGGCTCAATGCCAAAGTTAATGCTCCTTGTGTTGAAGACGTTATTCTGGTTGTTCTGACAGGGCTGTAAAAGGCACTGCTACATTAACGGCAGCAGCCACAGGCTGAGGGATCCTCCCAGTGAGCCCATGGCAGGGAGCCACACCATACATCTAGCAGGGGAGGCAGGTGCACAAGCAGTCCTGGGTCCTCTGGGTGGGAAGTAAGGATGGCGTCCTCACCAGCCCTTAGCCACCCCTAAAGACCCCAAAGAGAGTGTGGGGCAGGACAGTCACCCCAGAAACACACACTCAATCTGCTCCATGCATCAGCAAAACCAACCTGGGGTCCTTCTCAGTCCAGCAGTGCCTTTCCTTTAGGAAGTACTCTGGAACCTCCTGGTCCTCACCACTCTCTGTTCTTTAGACTTAAGTGACACTGTGGCCCTGCTCCCATGGCCTAGCTCCTAACCGTTCTTATAGGAATCACATCACCAAGCTCTAGGAGTCAATGGTGGACTCCTGTCTGCTTTGACTGAGAGGCGGTGTGACATAACGATTCCAACAGGCACCCTACAGTCACACCACCTGGGTTCCAAATCCCAGCACCGCCCTTTCTTAGCTGTGGAACTTTGGGCAGGGTGCGTAGCTTTTGTACTCATCAACAGCCTATAGGGTCCCTGTGGGAATGAAGTGAATTAACACGCGCAGTGCTCAATACATCAAGTGTCATAAATGTGTTAACAATTACTACTACTTTTGCTATTGTTATTGTTTTTGTTGGGGATCGAACCCAGGGCCTCATGCATACTAGGCAAGCACTTTACCACTGAGCTACACCTCCAGCCCTGTTATTGCTTTTAATTACTAATATATAAATAAAATGTAATTCCTTATTATTAACTGACAGCACTGAATATCTTAGCCTCAGTGACCCTCCCATGGCCTGCCCCTTTGCTCTGGCCCGGTTTCTTCTCATCGTGACTCAATTCTGGTTCTACAGCTGGGGATCCCCAACTGCCCTGGCCAAGGTGTGAAATCCTGGGATAAGCACAGACTTTGGAGCACAGAGACCTGGGGCTAAGTCCATGTTCTCCCCAGCAGCTGGCACCCCTCTGAGACTTGGCTCTTCTAACTAGCGCCTGCCGCAGAGAGCAGAGCTTAGTTATGAGTATTGGAAAGAAAGCATGTTACGCTTTCAGCAGACAGGAGGCTCCAGTTCATTCCCTTCCCTCACTTGTGATACAGAACCAAAGGGACCTGACAGAGAGCAGCATGAAAGGGAAGGAAGGGAAGTGTTGAGGAAGACAGGATGGGAAGGATGCATATCCCAGAGAGCTGGAGCCTTCTCCAGCTGGAGGGATAGAATGGGCTTCCTGCAACCACAAAGCACTGCTGTGGCCTGGAGGCAAGTGAGGGGCTGCCAGGTTGGAGAGGAGAAGACATCTAGCCTGGCAGGGCATGGGAACTCAGCCTGCCCCCTCCACCCCTTCCTCCCTGCTCTGTGATTGTGGCTGAATGAGGGTTGCAGTATAAGCCCACATCTCGTGCCATCCTGTGCCCTGGTTCTCTTCCTGGATAGCACCCCCAAGTCAGACTTCAGAGCTCTAAGAGGTCCCTCCTGCCCACCCTCTACTCTCTTGCTGCGTTAACACAGGGTCATGCCTCAGTCTACCCCAGTAGGCACCTACACCCAGCAGAGATGGAGCAGCACAGGAACACCAGAAAAATAAAGTGCTAATTGTCTATAAGGAGAAGGAAAACAGGTCTATCTATACCCCAAATGGCATAGAATGGCATTGGCTCAATCCTGGGGCTTCCCAGGATCTTCAAGAGGCTCTGTATGTACCAAAGAAAGCAAAACCAAAGGGTGAAGTCATAACCAGTACAGGGACAGCATTCAGGTTGGAATCCATGACCTGTACTTGGCAGCCTATCTTCCACTCCCTGATCTCTGTGGCCCCTTGTCCCCCACCCCTTCTCTACAGAAGCTTTTGGGCAGTGGCAGGAGGAAATCCAGGTGCAAAGAGATGAGAGTATTGATGGGGCAGGGCTGAGGCTGACTTCCCTTAGGCCTAGAAGGAGTTAAGTCTCTCCTCCTTCTTGAACATATACATCGAAGAGGTGGCCAGGGCTAGGTGAGGGAGATGGAGTGTGAGAGGGAGAGGCCCCAGGGGAAGTGGGAGGCTTTTAGCAGGTGGAGGGAGGCTGTCAGGGTAATGGCTTTTCCTGGCACAGCTGATTCCTCTGGGCCTTGATGCGATTCTAGAAACTGGAGAGCAAGAGGGGGCTTCTGATTCCTTACAGAATAGGAGCAAGGAATAAGCTCACTCCCTCCTCCCTGCCTCCCATTCTGCACTCCCAGCTGGGCACATGCTGAGTTCTAGGTCACAGGCCCTGAGTTCCTTCAGGACTCCCAGTGCAACCTCAGGGCCCACCGGGGCCTAAGACTTGCATCCCTGCACATTGTCTGCAAGGACTGCGACTCTTCCCTCCCTCCCTGTCCCGAAAGCCCTGCCCTGGCTCAACAGTCTGGCGCCAGGCAGTCAGGGCAGGAGTTGCTAACAGTGGTGCCTGCTGTCTCAGAGATCAGCCACAGCAGGATTGGACTGGGATTGGGTGAGGCAGGGTGGGCAGCCCTGGGCCCCAAGCTGTGATAAATCCAGCCCACCCCCTCCCCCAGGGTGCAGAAGGGGTGTGCAAGGCTGTGACAAAAGCCAGTCCCAAGCCAGTTGTCCCTAGGGCTCACTCCCACTCCAGCAGGGGGTGAGGAGCCAGGCCCAAGCGCAGCTGTGAGTGGGAGGGAATGAGAACAAATCTGCTTTCCTTCTGCAAGGTCATGACTAAGGGAAGATGCGTTGTCTGGTTCCCAGGGCCTGCTGCTGGGTGGAGGTGAGCAGTGGAAAAGCACAGGACATTGTCAGAGACAGAAAGGGAGCTTGAGAGCCTTCAGAGGCCCCCCCTCCTCTGCTCCAAAGAGGTTTGTGTGCTGCAGTGTTTGCCATTTTTAGTACCCAGTCTGCCAACCCTCAAGCTGCCTGAAGTTCTCCTATTCACACCTGAGCCACCTTCCCTGCTTCCTTGCTGGTCCTCCTGGCCCAGCTGGCCTCCAGCTCCCCTCAAAGCATCAAAGCATACACAACAGTCAGGGTCTGGCTTCCTCCCAGGCAGGGTTTGGTGGGTTGGGACACAAGGCAGCCCAGCTTGTACTGAGTGCAAATCCCAGGGCAGTCACAAGGAGAGTAAAGGGAACGGAAGGTCCTGAATTCAGATCTGTTCTGGCTGCTGAGATCCTGGCTGGGCAGACTCCCAGAAGGATAGGAAAGTCCAGAAGGATGTTCCCAGAAGCCTCTTGGGAAGGAAGCAGTCAGGCAGGCACAGAGAAGGATGGACAAAAGGAAGACCTTTATAAGGAGGGACAGTGGAACAAGAGGTCTTGTGACCCTTTGACATGGTTTACTGTGGCCCTACTGCTGGCCCACCTGGGACACTTAGAGGGAGGTGGGAGGGCAGGTTCAAGCTGAGAGTCCTTCAGGTCAGCTGCTGAATGTCATAATTGGCCTTCAGTCCAAACTAGAAGGCAGGGCAATTTCCCTCTACCTGCATCCTCCATGCCAGCCTCTGATCCAGGAAGACTAGCGTCTCCCATCTTCCAGAGGTACAAGAGATAGCCAGACTCCCAGGAGCTTCCTTTAGCCCTGGAAGGCACTAAAAAACCTAATAACCTTTTCCTGATTCAGAAACCTACCCTTGTGCAACAGGGACAGGAGTTGGGGTGTTGGGTCTGTAAAGGGGGTCATCTAAACAGGGTGGTCAAGGGTTGAGCTCCTTTTTCTGAACCTGGCTGGCTGGACCAGTGGGGGCAGGCTCCCTGAAGAAGGCAGGGCTCACACATGGAGAGGAGGACCTTCCCAATTAGAGGACAGAGCCTGAGGCTCAGAGGAGGCCAGGAGTTGTTCACAAGCAGGTCACAGGAGGGACGGTCTGGTTGATCCAGGTTTGGTGGACTGGGGTAGTTAGGAGAGGGAGGCTTGTGAGTCTCCTTGACTGATTTCCCTCTCAAGCCCTCTTCTTTCCATGCCCCTCTGCAGTGTCCTGAGGCAGGGCAGGCAGGAGGGAAAAGTCCTCCTCACTCTTTTGGCCTTGGCCAACTTGCCTGGAAATGCTGGGTGAGAAGTTGTGGCCAGGAGCTCTTCAAAGAGGAGAGAGGCTGAAATCTAAGGACAGGAGAGTCCTGCCTGAAGCTCTGTTCTTGCCATCTCCCACTTTGCCAGACACAGCCATCAGCAGCGCCCCATTCCATGTGCCCCTCCACTTTAGTCCCATGCTGAAGGCAGGGGAGTTGGTCCTTGTGGGCTCTGAGCTCTCTGGAGGTTGCCACTTAAGATATGAGCATGGCTGTGATTCTCAGCAAAGCAATGGGCTCTCATCCTGGGTTTCATTATTAATTGGAGTCTAATGAACCATCACTAATTGCTGATGGTGCTACAACACTACAGGTGGGCCTCGATTTACAGAATAACGGAGCAAGGTGGGTATGAACTGGACGCCGAAGCACTGAATCTGCCTGGTCCTGGATTGCCCCCTGCAAGAGGGGGAGCAGAAAGGGCATACCCAAGGAGCTCTGAGATTCCAGGGAAGTCTGTCAAAGCAAACATCACTCTGAAAACCAAAAATGCCACCTGCCTACTCCATCCTTTCCCACACTTCACCTGTAATAACCCCAACTGTTACTGGGGAGCATCATGGGCAACAAGCAGCCCTGGTCACCACCCACGGCACTCAGGGCGGTGGCCAAGGCAGGGTAGTCAGTCTCCCCGAATGGCCCAGGAGAGAACCACAGCCCACAGAGTTTTGTGACTGGTGCAAAGTTAGACTCAGGCCTCCTATGTTGGACATTGTCACATCTTGCACCCTTTCCTGGAAAGGAAATTTTCTTGTTTTCCAGAGATGTTTTTTTTCTCTGTTTGAGGCTGAGGACAGTGTAGGACCAAGAAGAGCCCCTGCCTACATTATTGCCAGCCTTTGGAACTTCATGTCATGGCCTATGCTGTGGCATAGCTGGTGAGAGACGTTGAGGACCATCTTCTTACTTGAGGGAGGAGGGACCACTGTTGGTCAACACCATGGCTCTATGGGGCTGGAATGACAGTCCCCTTGGTAAGGTGTAGGCCTGGGTGGGACAGCTCCAAGCACCCTTTTTCTCATGTAGGAAGTTTCGTGCAAGAGGAACCTGGGCCAGACACCAAGGTGAACTTCCCAACCTCAGAAGGTGGCTCATTTTTATTTTTATTCCTGGCCTAATTGGCATGGTGTTTAGTCCAATTTGTGAGGTCTAAGGTGCCTCTTTGACCCCCACGTTCTGGGGGTTGGAGCTTGCTCAGCTACCTCTGGGGAGATTGTGGCAAAGAACGAGTAGGGACTGTGTTACCCGTGTACTTGCCACCTACTACTAGACTGTGAGCACCTCAGGGGCAAGGATCTATTTGGTCTCTGCAGAAGCTCAGTTCCCAGCTCCAGGCCTAGGCCCAGTGGGGCCAAGTGAGTAGTGTTGAACAGGAAAGGAGGGATTGTGGTGAGGTGCCTGGAGACAGAGGCAGCTCCTGGGCCCATGCTGGGACCTACTCCATACTGTAGCAGCTCCTCAGCACCACCAGGGAGAGACTTTAGACTAGAAGGGATGCTCAGATTCTAATAGCTGTCACAATAGCATGTCCCCAAAAGGAGGAAGCAGATCCTCCAGGTGGGGACCAGGCTTCTTCAAGGTCCTGGGCCCTGAAAGCCTTATTCCAGCCTGGATCCTGGTCTCTCCATCCCAGATTAGGAGCCTGTGGTTCTAGTTCTGCTGGCCACATGAACCATCCTGAGAGACCCCAGCCACAGTCCTGGGTTGGTCCCAGGGCCCTGTACCTCCAACACACACAAAGCACCCTAAACATATCCCCAGCACTTTCCTCAGGCCCAGAGCTGCCTGGGGAGTCTGACAATGACTAACAGGACAGGAGAAGGTCATATCTGCCAGCTCTTTCACTTACCAGGAAATGCCTTCTTGGTCCCCATCTATGTGTGGGAGTAGGAAGTGGGGTGGTCATGGTTTGCCCTCCACAGATATAAATCTCACAGCCTCCAGAACATTCCAGGCTAGCCATGCTGGAGGCTGGAGAGGTGATCAGTGCTAGTGCTCACAGGCAGGGTGTGGGTCCTGGTTCCTGGCTCCTGGCTCTACTGCTGCAGACCAGGAGGGTACATCCTGACTCAGCTCCTCCCTAGAAATGGTGCTTTGCCTCCTGTTGAATGACTTTCAGAGTAATAGGGGGATGGCTCTCTAGGATGCTTGGAGGTGTAGGGAGGGGGATGGGGAGGGGGGAGGGTGTATGAAGAACTCATAGGAGTCTGGAGATTGAGAAGATGGGGGAACCATCTCGGAAGCTGATGTCATTCCTCCACAAGATACCCATTTAACGCATGAGTTCTTCTGGGGGAAACTGCAACAGGTAAAACCCAAGGTGGTCATCCATGTTTTGGCATTACCCCTGGATAACAAAGTATATATACGTTGATTGCTATTGTTTTGATAATGGTTCCCCCTCAACTGTATCTCTATGTACTTCTAATTAAAAAAAAAAAAAGAAGAAAAGAAAAAAGAAATGGTGCTTTGCCACTCAGTTTCCAGGCACCTGGTGGAGCCCTAGAGAGGGATGAGGCTGTCAGTTGGGGAAGACTGAGCCTGAGATGGACACGCATGTTGGCAAGTGGGTCTACAGGGCTCAGGAGAGACGGGTTCTGGGGGCGGATGGGGAACCCAAAGTGAGGAAGAGCCCAAGGAAAGCAGAGATGCGGAGGACAGCCCTAGACTGAGCTGGGAGCATTAACATTTATAGTCAAAACAGCATCCCACAGCAGAGTAACCAGGGATGGAGGAGGAAATTAGAAGAGGCCATCCTGGAAGTGAGGAGAGAGGGGTCCTCAAGAAGGAGGGCTGTCTACTCCTACAAGAAGAGGGACACAAACCTACAGGAAGTCACCTCTCTGGAAGAAGCCTAGTCAGTGAACCTGGATGCAACTGTGGAGTTGGAGGTGGGTGGAGGGTTCAGGAAGGGAAGACCATAAGGGGCCATTACAGAGATCCTAACTGACCAGAGATGTTTGGCCTGCATATAAAAACTGGCCAGTGTTACACAGAAATCTGGATTTCTGGCTTCTCTTGAAAAACTGAGAGCTGGCTAGCCAAGCTCCCTTCCTCCAAACCAGGAACCAGAGGCAGGAGACTGGAGGCTGCTCCTGTGAAGGAGCCAGGGTCCTCTGGGTTGCCAGCCTCTTCTCTATTGTATCGTGTGCCAGCTGGCTTTGGGGTTATGTGACCGATTGGGCCCCGAAGGCACTGATTTTGGCATGTCTGGTGTGGTTTCTCTTGACAGAAGTTTCCTGGGTGTGTGGTGGGATAGAAGGTGACAAAAACAGGGAGAATACTAGGACTGGAGAAGCTGAGCTGGGACCCAGAGACCCAGCCCCTGTCCCATGGCCTCCCTCACTCTGCATTAGGTGCCAGGTCATTTGGTGTCAGCTTCTGAAGTCCATGGTGGTGGTTGGCAGGGGTGGAGGGGGCCGGAAGCAGGGGCAGAGGGAGGCCAGGCAGAACCTAGAGGGAAATTAAGCTCCTGAGTGTTCATGATATCCATGGAGGGAGGAGGAAATAGGAAAGCTGTTCAGTTCATGCTAGGAACAAGCAGAGAAGACAGCCTGAGCATAATGTGATAAGGACACCAGAAAGGCCCCCTGGCCTCACCACTACTTACCATCTCCCCAGACTTCCCCTGGTCAACGCTGCCCTCTGAGCTGCTCTGCAACACCCTGAATTCATGTTTCAGGCATGAGGAGACCTCAGGGGCCCTGAGCAGAGGTGATGAGGGAACATCTGGAAAGAGTCTAGCCCTTCTATAACCACTGACACCAGCTGTGTTTATAGCTCTGAGATTCAGGAAAGTTCTCACTGAACAAAAATTCTGAGGTTCTGAGCATCAACGGAACAAAGCCATATGGAGCAGGTGTGGGCAGGAAATCAGGCCACAGGACTGGCTGGGGCCCTGCAGGGGTGACAAATTTCTAGGCCCCACCCAAGGCCTACTCCCCAACACTGTCTCTTTTCCCAGGGGCACCCTGCTTAGAAAGAAGGATGCTTCGCCTCCACAGGAGACAGTGGTCAGATGGTAACGGTTGTCTTCATTTTCTCCACTCTACTGGCCAGATGCAGGACCTCAGACTGATCCCTTTATGCCTCTGGGCCTTAGCAGCCTTGGCTGTCAAAGGAGGTTATGAACCTGTCTCCCGGGACAGTTCTATTAAAGCTAGAGTGCATGGAGAACCAAGTCCCCAGAGAGGTTAGAGTGGGACATTATCTGTAAATGGGGGCTGCTTTATTCCTGGGACTGTCCTCGAGTTTTGCGGAGCCCAACCATCTGGTTGCTGAGACAAAGGTCACCTGTGAGTCATGCTGGGCCTCCACCCTCTCCATCCAGATCCCTGCCCTCTGGGGTTCTTGGCCAAAGGCTGAAGCGAGACCAGGAGGAGGGAGAGCCCAGAACCCAGGAGGGGTCTCCAGACTGGTCACTAACACTCTCTCAAAGCATGGGTCAAGATCCTGATTCCAACAGTCTCCTTCAAGAGGGGAACCACTGAAGGTCAAGGCAGGAATGAAGTGGAAAGAATGCCTGCATTTTAGATCCTGGATCTTCACTTAGGAACTCAATAGCTCTGCGACCTGGGCTCATTTATGGAAATACTCTGAGCTTCAGGACCCTCATCCATAAAATGGGGATAATATTATACCTAGTCCATAGGACTGGGTGATAATTAAGTTTTATGAAACACACTCTCCTGGTACTTCTTTAACATCCTTCTTTTACCAAGACCTCTAACAATTGTCCTACTTTCAATGCTGTCTCCAGTTAGTCCCCAGGGTCAGGGCTCAGTCTGTGACCAAGTATAAACGTAATGTGGGTCAGGATCAGGGCATTCAGGCGTACAATAAAAACCGGAGGTCTTCTGCACATGGCTCTGACTGGCCCAGATCTGAGTCCCACCCTCCACCCCAGCTGAGCAGTGCCTGCCCATGTGCACAGAGGAGGCTACGACTTCCCTTCCCAGTGCTGCCTCTGTCTCTACTCATTAGGTCTAGGCAGCAGGTGACCAAAGAAGCAGCTGACAATGCTGGCAGCCCTTCCACCAGCTTTTAGCCAGGGGTCAGAATCCACAGGCTGCTTCCTGGCTGGTCCCTACCCCACAGTCATCCTGCCCACTGGGCACCCCTACCTGTCTATGCCACTGCCATCCTGGTCCCTGTGGTACTCTGACTGGCAGGCCTTTCTGTTCCAGTCTGGAAGGCAAGTGTAGGATACTGGTCAGGCACCAGGTCCTGGAGCCATACCCAGACCAGCCTGGAGAGACCCTGGGCCTGGGTGTGGCATCTGTCTCAGATGGCCCCGCTGGGACTCTAACAAACTGCAATGGTCTCCCAGGTCAGACAGGCCTCCACCGGCATGAAGGCTGAAGTTTGCACACTGGCCATGAGAAGACTGAAGCACAGAAGGCAGGGAATGGCCAGAGGTCACACAGGGAGTCAGGGTAGTGGGCTAGACTTGGCTTTCTGATTCTGGTCTGTCTTCTTTCCACTGCCCTATGACTTTCTTCTGTTAGGCATCAAAAAGTGAGGGAACTTTCCCAAAGTCACACAACAAGCTAGAAACAGGGGCAAATTCATTCATTCATTAACACTTATTTACCATCAGCTTTCTATGTTTCAGATACTGTACTTAAAAAGCCAGGCATGGTGACCCATGCCTATAATCACAGAGACTCAGGAGGCTGAGGCAGGAGGATTGCAAGCTTGAGGCCAACCTCAGCAACAAGACCCTAAGTAACTTAGCAAGACCCTGTCTTAAAATAAAAAATAGAAAGGTCTGGGGATATGGCTCAGTGGTTAAGTATACCTGGGTTCAATCCCCACTACCAAAAATAAACTAATAATCCCAGATACTATGCTTGACAACGGGGATATAATGATGAGCAAAATAGACCTAGTGTTTGATTATGGAACCAGTGGGGCCCACTGAAGGGCAGGGGTTGCTGATGAAAAATAAGTGAATGATCACATAGAAGTGGGGGTACAACACTGTAGAACTACTTAAGCCCATTAAGGCATGTAATGGAAGATGCTGATCTGAGAGATCAGGGAGGACTTGAATGAGTGAGATCCAAAGAGGGGACAGGAGAATGTTGAAATGGCTTGGATGGGAGGGAGCAGTTTCTGCTCAGAGAACTGAGAGGTGTCCAGGGTGGTTGGAGGAGGTATGTGTGTTTTGGGGGTGTCATGTTGCTGCGGAGCTGAAGGGGCCAACGATGACCCCGCCATGCTGGGTCTGGAATCCTCTTTACCCAGGGAACAGTGTGAAGTCATTGGATTCCTTTGGTACTATGGTTCCAAATGGAAACCTGTCTTTGAAAGGAGTTTGTAAGGGGACATGACTAGATGTAACAAGATCAGTTGGAAAAATAGTGCAGTAGTCTAAGTGGGTGGTGGAGCTAGTGGGGAGAAGTAGCCAAATTCAAGAGATGAAACAGATACTGACACACTCTGTTGATAGATGGGTGAGGTTAAAAAAATGTGATGGCTGATGCCAGGATGGGGGGGGATGAGATCACATAGGGAGAGCAAGTACAGAGAAAGCAGTTTCATGTAGAAACCTGAGATTGGTCAAGAGAAGAGAGAAAGAGGTGGAAAGAAGAGGGAAATAGGGGGAAATAAGAGAGTGCAGTATCTTGGAAGCCAAGAACAGAAAGGACTCTAAAGGTAGTGAGTGAGGTCACCAGGGACTAATCCCACTGGAAGATTGCATAAGATGAGATATCATTGGCAAGGCATGGTGGCCACTGGGGACTCTAGAGAAAGCTGTTTCAATGCAGAAGTGGAGTTGGATTGGAAGCAGACATGGCTTCTACACAGAGATGAAGAAACACAGATGAGCCCAAGAGGACCTGCTGGGCCAGGTTAGCTGTGACTGGAGGATGTGCCTCATTGATAGATTGGCTCCAGGCTGGGGCCTGCAGAGAGGTGAAGTGGCCATGCCCCAAATCAAGAAGGCCCCATCTTTGGGCCTGAATGCTCTTCAGCTCCTCACGTAGAGTGAGTGAGTGAATGGTTTGGGGGCCCATTTAGGCCTGTGCCTCCCTCCCGTCCACCACCCCAACTGTGGGCCTGCTGGGGAAGAAACAAAGCAGAAAGAATAGAAGGAGGCTGAGACAGGATCCTCAGGCTTCCCTCCCCGATCTGAGGTGGGAAAACATGGGGTGATAGAGACAAGGAAACCAAACCTAGGGCCCCAGAAAACCGTACAACAATGATAAGAAAAAAAACATTATTGAGGTATGACTGGAAGTAAAAATACGCGATGATTTGATACACACATCTACTGTGAATGGTGACTGTGCAATCAAGTTGATAACACATCTATTACAGTTATCCGTTTTGTGTTTGCGTGGTGAGTATGCTTAAGATTTATTAAATTTCAAGTGTACAATACAATGATGTTAGTTATAGTCACCGTGCTGCACAGCAGATTACCAAAACTTATTCATCTTATAATGGGAAGTTCATATTGCTTGACCAATAGCTCTCCATCTCCCCCATCCCCACCCCCTGGAAAGTACCATCCTATATTCTGCTTTTACGAGTTCAACTGAGATTTCACATTAAATGAGATAATACAGTATTTCTTTTCTGTGTCTGGCTTATTCCACTTAGCATAAGGTCTGTTTTCCAGGTTCATCCATGTTCTCACAAGTGGCAGAATTTCTTTTTTTTTTTCCTACTGAATATAACTCTCATTCTCTATCCATTTCATCAATGGGTGAACACTAACGTTGATGCCATATTTTGGGTATTGTGAATAGAGGCACAATAAACATGGCAGTGCAGGTGTCTCTTTGTTAAGCTGATTTCACTTCCTTTGGATACTTATTCAGAAGTGGGATAATATTGTAGTTTTATTTATAAGTTTTTGAGTAACCTCTATTATAGAGGTTACTATTAATGGTTGTGCAATGTACATTCCCAGCAACAATGTATAATGATTCCCGTTCCCTTTATCCCCACTAGAACTTGTTACTTCTTGCCTTTTTTTTTTCTTTAGAGAAAGGGACAGTGAGAGAGAGAGAGAGAGAGAGAGAGAATCAATTTTATTTAGTTTTTCATGAAGGCCTTCATTGCTCCGACACTTCGTTGTGTACATGGTGCTGAGGTTTGAACCTGTGTCCTAGTGCGTGCCAGGCAAGCGCCATAACCGGTGAGCCAGCACCGCAGCCCACTTCTTGCCTTTCAGATAGTAGCCATCCTAACAGGTGTGGGTGGTATCTCCTTGCAGTTTTGACTTGGGTTTCTCTGTTGATTACTGATGCTGAGTACCTTTTGAATTTATTTCTTGGCCGTTTGTATGTCTGCTTTGGGAAAATGTCTGATGTTCAGGTTCGTTTGGCCATTTTTTAATCAGGTTATTTTTCTGCAATTGAGTTGTATCAGTTGCTCATGTGTTTTGGATATTAACCCCTTATTAGATTGCAAATAATTTCTCCCATTCCATAGGTTGCTTTTTCATTTTGTTGATCGATTCCTTTGTTGTACAGAGCTTTTTAGTTTGTTGTAGTCTTGTTTATTTATTTTTACTTTTATTGTACTTTGGTGTTAAAAAATATTTTTTGGCATCAAATTTTTTTATTGGATGAATATGCAGTTACAATTGAGGGGGAATCATTGTCAAACAATCAAGAACAAATGTATATTTACATAGTTAGCCAAGGCTGATGCCATGTCATGGATGCCCCGCTTGGGTTCCCTGTGATTCTATGTTTCCCCCAGAAGAACCCCTGAGTTCAATGGATATCTTGTGGAGGTCAGAGATCTCCTTCTGAGTTGATTCCCCCATATTCCCACCCTCCAGTCTCCTAGATATCGTTCCTAATCCCTCCCCACCCTGTCCCCCACACTACGCCTCCAAGTATCCTAGGGAGTCATCTCCCTGTTGCAATAAGAATCATACAATTTGAAGTTATTATTAGCTTAGCCATCTAACATACTGCTTCCCAATGTATTCTAGCTTCCACAGATGAGAGAAACCATTCGGCCCTTGAGTCTCTGAGATTGGGATACTTCACTTTGCATAATTCTTTCCATCTCCATCCATTTGACTTAAAGCCATAATATCGTCTGCTCTAATGGCCGAGTAGTATTCCATTGTAAATATATACCAAAGTTTTTGTATCCACTCGTCGAGTGAGGGGCTTCTGGGTTGGTTCCATAGTCTAGCTATAGTAAATTGAGTTGCTATAAACATTGATGTAGCCGTATCTCTATAATATGCTCATTCTAACTCTTTTGGGAAAATACCCAGGAGTGGGATAGCTGGGTCGTAAGGTGGTTCCATCCTTAATTTTTTGAGGAGTCTCCACACTGCTTTCCAGAGTGGCTGAACCAGTTTGCAGTCCCACCAGCAGTGTGACAGTGTTTCTCTTCAGCATCTGTTGTTGTTTGTATTCTTCATTTTTGCCACTCTAACAGGAGTGAGTTGTTATCTCATTGAAGTTTTGATTTGCATTTCCCTTATAGCTAATGATGTAGAGCATTTTCTCATATATTTGTGGGCTTTCTGGACTTCCTCTGGTGAGAAGTTTCTTTTAAGATCCATAGCCATTGGATTATTTGTGATTTTGGTGTTTAGTTTCTTTAGTTCCTTGTATATTCTGGATATTAGCCCTCTGTCCAAGGTGTAGCAGGCAAAGATTTTCTCCCATTCTGTAGGTTCTCTCTTGGCATCAAATTTTTTAAAAAAAATCACTGCCCAAACTAATGTAAAGTGCTCCTCCCCTGTTTTCTTCCAGAAGTTTTACAGTTTCAGATTTTATATTTATAAAGGTTTTTGTTTTTGTTTTTAGCCTTGAAATACTTATGAGAAAAAATGAGCACGTTAGCGGGCTTTCTTTTGCTTACTGTATGTTTTGTTACTGTGTATTGTGGTTAGACATAGGAGGACATCCAATCCTTGGCAGGGTCTAAGGACTCTAAAGGTTCAGGCCTCCCTCTGGGGTTCTTGTCTGGGGCTGGGGACTAGCACGGAAAGCCACCTCCAGGTCCTGACAGCTGGGCCTTGTTCTCCGAAATCCTCCCTTTTCCTTTCATTTGCATCTCATTAGCACCACTTGGAGCTGGTGGCAGCTCTGCCAGCAGCTCTGGGAGCGGTTGCCTCCTGGCCCAGGCCCTGTTCCCAGCATGGAGAGGGTGTAGCGACGCGCTCCCCGCGACCTCCTCCCCACTTGCTGCTGCCACTGGGAGGGCGCACGCGGTCGAGGAGTGCCCGGCTCTCCACACCGCACCCAGGCTCACGTCGCCCAGGCTCCCGCCCCCGCTCGTTCCCATGGCAACGGGGTGAAGGCGCAGGGTTGCGGTGCCTGCTGAGGAGCAACGCGGCCACCCAGCTTCCCGCCCCGCTGCCGCCCAGGCTGGATTGGTGACAGGCACGGCCTCAATCTCCCGAGATGATCGGCGATAATTGGTTTATGGAAATAGCTGAGAGGAGAAGGCGAGCTCCCTGCTAGAAACCAGCCTCCCCGCCAAGCCGGCTGCGGGCCACCTGTCCTTCCCTCACCACGGAAATGGAGGTGGGGGAGGGGAGGGCCGAGGCGCTGCGCGGGCGCACATGGGCTTTGGAGGCAAGCAAGGGAAGCTTTTCACCTGTTGGTTTCCAGCACAGCATCTGCCCCTTTCCCTGGGTTTGGGAAGCGGGGCTGCCTGTTACCATAACCAGGCGTGTGCCTCCTTGGCCCATGATTCTGCTTAGTCCTTGTTGGGTGCCTTGTTGCAGAAATGGAGGAGGAGACTTGGGACCCTCAGGGAAGCCCCAGATCAAGGGACAGAAGAGGAGCACATAAGCCATATTCATATAGAGTATTTCAGACCAGTGTTGCCACTACTGTGGGGCTCCAGAGGATCAAGAGCTCAACTCTGGTGGCTGCATGGAGGAGGAGGCATCATGATCAAGGTTTTCAAGGTGAGATTGGGTGGGAGGGTTGGGTCAGGCACTCCCCACAAGGAAATGCAGCCAAGAGCCTGCAGGCAGGAACTCAATGGTGCCAGCATTGGCATGGGGTAGCTTGGTGGGAGGTCGTGGCTGCTCAGTGTCTGCAGAACGGGTCAGGGGAAGATAAGCACTTTGGAGGGGTCAATGCATGATGCTATAAGATAAAGACTGAGCAAATGTTCCCCCTCCACAGGGAAGACTGGTTGCTGGACACCGGGCTGTAGCTTGATATCCTTCTAGGAGAAACAAGACCCACAAGGTGGGCAGAAGATAGGTATACCAGGGCTCAGATACCAGGTGGGGGAGGTGTGTCTTGTCCACTGGTGGCTGGGGAAGGGGAGGGGGCTACGGGGTGCATTAAAGGATCAGAAGCTCCATGATAGATATGACTAGAGAGTGGTGGAGCCAAGGAGGAAGGTGGTTGTGAGGACCACAACATCTAGGGCATGCAGAGGCCAGGAGAGTCAGACCCTAAGTCTTCTCTCTGATGGTCACCCCAACTGAGCCCAGCCTAGACCTCTGCATACAAGGGCCCTACCCACCAGCCCTGAGTGGCTGGTTGTGGGATCAAGAGTGGCCCTCTGCACCTCTTGGTACCCTTTCCCTGCCCTGCCCTGCGTGCAGTTGCCACACTACAGGAAGCACACCAGGTCTCCTTTAGCAGAGCCCACAGCCCTGTGCACCTTCTCCTCTGGGTGTCACTGTCCTGGTCCTGAACCTTCAGGTGCTCATTATCCAAAGATCCATCCCCTGATTTCTGCTCACACCCAGTCGCATACCTGCCCCTCTCTCACCCAGCTACTTACACTACCACACAGGGCTGTGGTTCAGAGCCATCCTTACAGGTGGGAAGGTTGGTAGCCCCATGGAGAGTAACCACGATGGTCTCCTTATTAGAGGGAGACAGGTGACTGGTATCAGATTTCGTGCTCTGGGAGGCGCTCAGGGGGTCCTCTGGGTCCTCAGTGACCTGTGGAGAGAGCCAGGACTGAGTGGCTTCTTCTGATGTGGCACGTTCCTTTACTCCTCACCCCCACGCCATAACCTTTAGTCTCCTCACAGGTCCTCTCAAGTGGCTGGCTTCCTCAGTTATTCCGCTTACTTTAAACTTATAGGACAGTTTCCTTGAAACCATTTTTTCCCTACTTCTGTCCCATGTCCCACATGCTCTTCAGTGTCTCTCTTGCTTCTTCCCCAGCCCTGGATTGTCCCTTCCTGCAGCAGGATACAGACCACCTTTCAAGTCCAGTCCCACCTCTGAAACTCTGCTTTTGCAGGTATCTTTGCTTATAATTTCTCAACCCCAGCTGCTCTTCCAGTCCTAGAGATTGTCCACCTTCTTTAATCTTTTCTATAACTTCACCTCAGGCCACCTGTCACTTCAGGTCCCTCCTGTACTCAGCAGTTTACAGTTTACAAACTTATCCCCATCTGTGAAGATTGCATTAGTGGAGATAATGGATGTGTCTTCTCCCAGAGAATCCTGCACATGTGGAAGGTGGAGAGGCACCTGTCCATGCAATGCCCAGGCATCTAGGCCAGGTGCCCTGAGCAGACACATGCAGGGGCTCAAGAACTGGATGGCATGGATTCATGGCCCAAAGGAGCGCAGTGATGAGAGTTGCTGAGTAGGACAGAGCAATGGCAGCTGGGGCAGTCAGGGCCTTCAAGGGTTGGAAAAACATACAAGGTGGAGGCAGGACAAGCCAGGCAGAAGGCTGCAGCCTGGAGTGGGGCAGTGAAATGTGAAGGAGAGGGAGCTTCAGAAGCCAGAGGTGGCCGTTTGACCACAGAGGCCAGTGGGAAGGCAGGGAAGGTGGCAGAGCTGGGAATGTTTGAGACAAAAGAACACCATGCAGTGAGGAGGAATTGGGACATGGGACTGCTGTGGCTTGGGGGCATCCTGATCCTTCCTTTGTACTGGCTGGTCAACCTACCTCCATTCCCAGTACCTAGAGTTGACCCAGTAGACCTAGATTAACCTTTGCTAGGCCTCACCTGGCAGGAGGCCATCTCTCACCTTTGTCCCTTCTGCTGATCCATGGCCATATTGAGGGGCCGCAGAGGAGCCTTCATTGCCTTGGGAGAGGAGCAATGGAGGTCTTCAGATTGGAGATGGAGCCCTGGGGGACTGAAGCTCTTACCAGGAAAGCTCAGCCTGTCAGACCCTGCATTCTAGGGCAGGACGTGGGGAGCTAGAGTGGAGTACAACGTCCTTTTGCACAGAGGGGAGACAGAGGTCCAGAGAAGAGTGAGGACATGGGCTCTTTGTGGGGCGGGTCCCTGCCTGCTCTGGGAGCTACTGATGAGCAGTGCTGGGACAGCTGGGTTCACCTAGCTCTCTGTCCCACCATGGGACACAGAGCAGCCATATTCTGAGCATGGGGTTTCCCAGTGGGACACTGAGGATTTGGATCAGCCTGTCTGGAAGTTGACATACTCCCACCTTGTGCTGGGCACAGTGCCACCCTCCTGGCACTTGAAAACCTCAGGCACAGGGAAAGGGAAGGGCCAAACACTTGAGGCCCTGCTCAATACTGAGGACTTTGGGAGATGTGACTTTGTTTGGTTCTGTGCCCAAAACAGCTACTGGTGACTCCATTCTTGTCATTGCTCAAGCCACAAACCTTAGAGTCCTCCTTGGTTTCTCCCCTCCTTTCACTTTCCTCCCCAGTCCATTAGCAAATCCTGTCAGCCCCACCTTAAATCTCTGCAGAATCCGAGCCTTCCCACCCTCTCCAGTCAAGCACTGGGGCCCAAGACACCTAGAAGTCTGCTTTGGCTCCTAGTTGTTCTTTCCTTTCTAGCCCTCTCCTGCTCCATCCCATCTCACACTGCAGCCAGAGTGATTTTTTACAAATGTAAACCACTTCTTGGCTCATAATGTTGTTCCTCATCTTTCTCAGAGCCTTGGCCTATAAGGCCCTCCAGGAACTGGCCTTGTCTTTTCCCTGGGTTTCCTGACTCACTCTGCTGCAGCTACGCTGGCCTCCGGGCTGTTCCTCACACCCAGCAAACTTATCCTACCTCCCAGCCTTTGTCCTGGTTGTTCCCTCTGCTTGGGCTGCTCTTTCCAGATTTTACTCAGGATTGTCATTCCTGTACCTTGCTCCCAGGCTTCCTTTGGCCTTCCTGGTGTGCAGGCTGTGGTCCTTGCCTAACAAGATAACTCATTGGGAGGTGAGAATAGCCCCCTCCCTGCCTCAGCCCCAGGAGTAACTAGCTCCACAGAGATCCCTCCCCTTCCTCTGACAGAGGAGGGTGCCCTCCCCCACAGTCCCCGCACACACCAGCAAGACTAGTCACCATCTGCAGAGGTGTTGATGAGAGTCACCTCTCCCCGCTCCCCTATTCCCTTGCCAGGCTAGGGTGGGAAGAAGAGGGAACCTCTACCAGGTTGAGGCACTGTGGGGGAGGGAGGCAGCCACAGACCTCTGCCTCCTGTCCTGGGTCAGACGTTTTGCTTTCCAGTGTTCCATCCTCACTACATGCCACGGCCTCCAATCCAACCTTAACCCCCAGCAGGTATGGTCTCCTGATTTAGAGGTATAGGTGAAACACTCACTAGGTTTCAGCTGGCTTTGCCTCCAGCTCTCTGAAACTGTTTTCTACCTGCTCAGGGGAATGTCCGGGATGCAGCCCTCTCAGTGCTTCTTGATGTGCCTAATGTTCCTCCCCTGAGGCCTAGAGAGGTGACTAAAGCTCCTCCTGAGCCTAGACTGAGCCTTGTCATTATGAGGGCACTGGCCCTGCTGTAAGCTCCTTAGGACCCCAGAAGTGAAGGCCCACAAGCACAGCAGTGGCCCGTAGTCTCTCACTGACTGCCTGGCAGCCCCAGAGCCCAAGTTGGCCTCTAATAAAGCCTAGGAGTTGTGTTGCCTCTTTCCATACCGGCTCTGTGCCGCCCCCTCAGGGATAGCCTTCCAGGAAATACAGTCTGCAGAGGATTTGGCGGCACTGCTCATGCTTCACTTCTGGGCATGAGGCCAGCTGCCAGGCTGGCGCCTCCTGGTGAGGCCTGCGGGCATGTGCCCACTGGGCAGGCTGGGCCCAGAGCCAGAGTGGCCTGAGGCCAAGGGTGAGGACTGCAGTGGGAATGGTGGGCCAGGACCTCAACCTTCTGCCCTCCCGTCTTTCCTTTCAGCCTCTGGATGGGAATCTGCAGGCTTCCTTCCCTCAGAGATGTCCCTGTGTCAGGATCAGTGTCCTCTGCGTGTCCCCCATTCTTGACCGGCACTGAAGAATTTTTGAATAAAAAAAGATTCTTGTGTGGGATCCAGGCATGGGGCGTATGCCTGTACTCTCAGTTACTTGAGAGACTGAGGCAGGAGAATTGCAAGTTTTGCCTCTGCAACTTAGTGAGACCCTATCTCATAAGAAAACAAAAAGAGCTGGAGGCTGGAGCTTGGTGGCAAAGAGCTTGGTGGCAAAGTGTCTCTGGGTTCGATCCCCAGTACTAAAAACAAAAGCAGGGGCCCGGTATATTGGGGAGTGAACTGTGGGTGATGGTGAACCTCCCCTAAGTCTTGGGCCACATAGACCCATCCATTAGGGGGTGGGTTGAACCCTAGGAGGGAATTCACTTCCTCCCCTGGTCTCCTCCAGCCTGGGAGCAGCTCTGGTGCTGGTCCATGGCTTCTCAAGCTCACCCTTGGCTCACCCACTCTACACTGCTGGGAGCAGAAATCCTCAAACACAGCACCCTCAGCTACTCAACAGGATCACATGTGGCAGGCTCAGAGGCCACTTGAGTCATGCCTTGCCAGTCCAGACAGACAGACTTGTCCTAATAAGCCAGGATTAGGCAGCAGCTGTCCCAGGAGACCTGGGACTGCCTACCATTCAGGGTAGTTTAGAATGTGTGTGAGGGGGGTGGGAGCAGGTGAGAGTAGGAGGACAGGACCCGTGGAGTTAATGGCCCATTTATTTCAGCTCCCAGAGGTGAGTAGCTTAAATTGGTTCTGGTGAGGAGAGGGAAGGAGGAGACCCACTCCCCCATCTCCATACTCTCCTTTCTGCCACCCTTCCTCCCAAGAATCTGGGAAGTCACAAGAAGCTAAGAAATCCAGGTTCCCCCTCCAGCAGGCTCCTGTGTCAGGAAGCCACATCAGCTGAAGAGGCTGTGCGGGGCTCTCAGGGGACATTGGGCAGGAGGGTCTGGCTGCTCTCATCTGTCATTTAGGTGGGTTACTAGATTCTACTGGGCCTTTGAGTTAAAATGGTTCTTTTTATGCTCCCAGTTTCAGCATCTAAACTTGCCCGCCGTCACGATGGCCAGAGGAAAGCATTTTTATAGCAAGGACACCAACTCGGGGAGTGAAACCCCTTCACTAAGGCACTCAGTTGAGCCAGTTTGGGTAGAGCTAGGACTGGATCCAGAGTCTATCTGGCTCTGTGACCTGAGGCCTCTGCTTTGCTCAGACGTGTTACTTTGGATGTGGGGACACTCTCTGAGCTGTAACCTGAGTACTTGTTGACAGTAGAAAGAGGCTGTGGCATCTGGGGCGTGAGGGCCTTTCAGAAAGATGACACAAGGGGCTGGGCTCAGCAGTTACAGTGCCTGCCTGACATGCCTGAGGGCGGGAGTTCGAACCCCATGTACACAAGTTCGAACCCCATGTACACAAGTTCGAACCCCATGTACACAACAAAATCTCGGAGTAACGAAAGCCATGTGAAAAATTAAATAAAATTGATTCTCTCTTTCACTGTCCCTCTCTCTAAAAAAAAAAAAAAAAAAAAAAAGACACAAGGTTAGGGACCTAGCTCAGTGGCAGAGCATGTATGAGGTATGGGGTTCCATTCCTAGCACCAAGGAGGGGGAAAGAAGATGACACAAAAGTCAAATCATAAATAATTGTTAAATTTGATTACATATTTAAAAATCCATAAAACTTCTATAATGGCCCCAAATTCACAAAGACAAACAACAAATGGGAAAGTTTCAATAATAAAGGATTAATATCCCTAATACACACAGTAATCAGTAATGCAATCTATAAACAGCACCCTGAAAGAAGATATGAGCTGGGTATTCACAAAAGAAGGCATATAAATATATAATGCTTCATATACATTACAAACATCCTCAAGGAGGATTCTACCCAGCTTTTAAAATGTTTCTGAAAGCTACCAATGAAATGAAATGTCTGGTTTCCCCTCATGACCCCACACTCCCTGCGTCCTCCAGCTCAGTAGGACAGGTGGGATCCAGGTGGCTGCTTAAGGGCTCCTATGTTGGGCCAGCCTGGTGCCTGGTCCTGAGTGTGTGACAGTCCAGGAGTCTTAAAGAGGTGGTGGCACCTGAGCCCTTACATGGGGCATTTCATTGCACTGAAATTCTAGACCCTTCCTGGCAGGGCCCTGCTGCTCTGCCACAGCTTTTTATTGAATACCTACTGTGTGTCAAGCACTGTCCTGAGTGCCTGGGGGTACAGTGGTAATCAAAACAGACCCCTAAATCCCTTCTTTCCAGGAGTTCTTGCTTGTGCCCAGCAGGGGGCCTGACCTCAGGAGCAGGAAGAGCGTGGGGGCAGCAGGGCAGCAGTGCTGCAGGCATCTCTCAGGGGACAATGAGCCATCTCAGTGGGCTCGCTCAGCCTGTGTGGTCCCAGCAACAAGAGAGCAGAAGCAAGCAGGTAAGGCAGTCTAAGTCAAGAACGCCTGCAAGCACCCTGCCCTGCAGTGCCCATGTGGCCTAAGAGTGGAGGTCGTCCAGCTAGGAAGAGCCGTAGAGACTTCACACCCGTTTCACAGCTGTGAAGACTGAGTCCCAGAGGAGGACGCAAACAAGGGAATTTGAAGGAGGATGAGTTCATGCAGGTGCATGGCCTCTGCCCCTAGTCCTTACCTTTGTCTTTTGCCGTCCCATCCTCTCAGGGCAGGACTGTTTGGCCTTGTTTAACAATCTTGGGATTCGGTACCTGGGAAGAACAGTCCTGCCCAGACAGCTGGCCTGGGTGGCTAGGAATCTTTGGGGGTGGTGAAGAGTGTGGGATGTTAGTGCTGTCTCTGGGCTGCTAAGCACCAGCTCTGAGACCTGGACTGGGAAAAGTGGGAGGGTGGGCAGTGGGCAGGGGTCTTTTTCAGTAGCAAGAGGTTCTGTGGGTAGAAGTGCCTTGGGGGATCAGGGCCATGGCCATTTGGTCAGGGGCCTGGGCAATTGACTCCTGGCACCCCCAGGAAGGTGAACAGAGGGGTGGCTCTCCCTCTGCCCAGACCCAGTTAGGTCACCAGGGCAACACTGTGTGACATCACAGGGCAGAGCCACAGACACACCTCGTGCAGGGGCAGTGGGGTGGAATCTCCTCTTTCTGGAGCTGTCTTATCTACTGCCTGGCATCTGGTCCTCACCTTCCTGCCCTTGGTGCCCAGGGCTGCTCACACTGCAGCAAATAAGAGCCAGACACTTCCCTCAAGGGAGTTGCAACTTGCTTGGTAAAATAGCTACTTCAGTCAAAGAATCCGCAGCCATCCTGCCTCTTTGGGTATCTATAGTCTTCCTTTTGTTTAATAATAATAAACAAAATTCAAGAGCATTATTTCTTTTGGAGGACAGGTAGGAAGAAGGAAGAGAGAATGAAGAAAGGATGCATAGGTAGATATGTTATTGTTAATATCTTGTGTTTTTGATTGAGAGGCCAGTTAATGGGGTTCATTATACAGTAGCCCCCTTTTCCTAAAGTTTCTCCTTCCACAGTTTCAGTCATGTGTACCCAACCACAGTCTGAAAATACCAAATGGAAAATTCTATAAATAAACAATTCATTACTTTTAAATAAATTTTAATATAGTATATTGTTATAATCATTCTATTTTATTATTAGTTGTTTATCTTTTTCTCTTAAATGCCTAATTTATAAATTCAATTTTCTCATAGACATGTTTATATAGGAAAAAATACTATATATAAGGTTTTGTATGATCCACGGTTTCAGGCATCCACTGAGGGTCCTGGAACATCATATACCTTATGGATGGGGGTAATACTGTATTGAAAATAAATTAGTTAGGGCTAGAGCAGTGACTCAGCAGTTGGAACGCTTGCCTGGCACACACAAGAACCTAGGTTCAAGCCCCAACACCACATACACAACTAAGTCTCTGAGAAACAAAGGTTAAATGAAAAAATAAATAAAATTGATTCTTCCTTAAAAAATACAATTAAACAATTAAATAGGTCCACATATGAACCAATAATGGTACTAAAGTATGAGGCCAAGATTGACTCCAACTCTGAGAGCAGCAAAATTTATTACAAAGACAATAAGCTTTTTATTAAGCACTGACTGCCAGTCGGGCAAAGTTTACATGCTTTCATTTTTTTGTGCTGGAGATTGGACCCAAGGGTGCTCTCCCATCAAGCTACACCCCCCAGCCCTTTTAATTTTTTTCTTTTGTTTTTGTGGTGCAGGGGATCAAACCCAGCGCTGCGTGCATGCTAGGCTAACACTCTACCACTGAGCTGCATCCCCAGATCCTTTTTATTTATTTATTTATTTGAAATAGGATCTTACTATAAGTTGCCAAGGGTCTCAGTAGGTTGCTGAGCCTGACCCTGAACTTGATTCTCCTGCTTCAGTTTTTTTGAGTTGCTGGGATTACAGGTGTGCGCTGTAACACCGGGCTTCTGAGTGTTTTTAGAAGGGCAAGATGGCAGAGTAAGAAATGACTAACAGGGTAAGGGGCTGCTCCATGGAGAGGTGAGGTGGGCCATGAAGGCTGAGCCTGGGTTAGAAAAGGAGTGATTTGAGGCGCTAGGTGGGGTTTAGAGTTGTTTTGGAGACCCCTGTGGCCTGCCTTGGTGTTCTGCCAGCTGTTTTAGGTCCCATGTTGGGGCCCTTCCCATCTTCCTTCATTTGGGGCTCAAGAGCAGGACCAGCCTGGCAACCAGGAGGCAGACTCTTACTCCTCTACCCGCCTCTCCAGAGAGAGGCAGGAAGGATGTGGTTCTCTCCAGCATAGAGACAGAAAGACTGAGACCTGGCTTTTGATTAGCACTTGAAAGAACCAGTCAAGGTTACCCAGAGGGTTGACGATGGAAGTCCGGAGTCCCACTCCTAGTTTCCCCCAACTATGGGGCTGCCAAGGATGAGTGGGACTAGGCCTCTCACCTCACCTGAAGGGGTAGCTGCTCCACTCCAGCATCCAAAGCTCTACGCTGTCTCCCAGCTGCCCTGCCTAGCATCTGAGCTCCTGCCACTGCAGCCCTTGCTCTGTGCTATTCTTGCCTGGGAAGAATGAAATGCAATTGGTTGCTAGTGCCAGGCCATTTGGCTCCAGAGCACAAAAAGGCCTGCACACCCAGCAGCCACCAGCAGGAGGGCCCTTTCACTGCCTTTCAAGGGTTGCCCTTCTCCCTGGACCAAGGGTCCATGAGACACTGAGTCATGTCCCTCCCCAGCTCTGCATGCCCCCCTGGCCAGTGAGAAGGCCTTAAGGACTGGGTGAGCCCCAGCTGCTTGCCCTTCTCTTCCCTTCCCTAGTCCGGGAGCTCCACCTCCCCCATCCCAGGGAGATGCGCCTGCTCCAGAGGAACTTCTGCTACACTACCCAAGCCCAGTCCCAAGCCTTGATAATTCAGGGTGATTCCAGTGTGAGATGAAGCGGGTAATGATTAATCTCACAGCTAGTCAGTAACCCTGCTCCCCCACCCCCCCGACCCAGGAGAAAGTACACATCATTAGGTTAAACCCAGGGGTTAAACACAACCATTAGGGAGCCCACCACTCAGGCAGGGGCGAGGCCCTGTGGTTGAATGTGAGGCTGGCTGGTGGGACAGAGGGCTCTTGCTTCCTCTTCTGGCTTTGTGCTGGGCTTGCTGGGCAGCAAGAAGAGTCTGGCAGATATGTGTGGTCCGTAGTCATAGACATGGCTTCCTCCTGCCACGTTCCAGGCCTGGATTCTGAGAAGCCAGCCCTTTGGGCCTAACTGCCCATGCAGCAAGTTCCAATGAAGCGTGTCTCTTTCCCAGAAACCACAGCTTGGCCTTCACTTCCTCCTTAGTGCTGTCCTGCCCCTACACCCAGGGCTGTCCATTTCTTTCACCCATTTCACCAGGCAGCTGAGTTGGATGAGGTGGGAAACATAGGCAGTATGATTTTTGTAGCAAATGGCAGCTCATAGCTATGTGACTGTGGATAAAATATTAAACCTCTCTGGGCTCTTTAGTTCCCTCTCTTATATAATGAGGCTGCAAGGGCTGAGTGAGACATTATAGGTAAAGCATTTAACACTGACAGTCAAGTGCTCCATAAATGGCTTGCTCTTTTCTCAGCTAACCAAGTTCAGACTTGGACTTGGTTCTTCCCAGCAGACATGGGCCAGACGAGTGAACAACGTCTTCAGAGTGACATTTGCATATCTCTACCCAGTGCTTAAGGCTTCACACCCACCCCAGATATCCCAGCCGGCTCTGTTCCCAGCTTCCAGGCCATTTCCATAGCCATACCTTTCTCTGGGCAACTACCTACCAGAAACATCTCCCCGAAATCAACTTATCTTTGGGTCTTGCTCAAGACTCTTCATCCAGGATATCTTCTTCAACCCTTTATCTGCTCTGAGCAAATGCAGGCCTCTGTGCTCAGCAACACCTTCCTGTGCTTGTGCTGCTTTGTGACAATCCTTACCCTTTACTCAGCTCTTGATATGTAATAGACACAAGGCAGGAGCATGGGACCTCAGCAAGTCCCTACCCCTGCCTTGGTTTTTGTTGACAGTTGTCAACCGGGGCAGTTCCCTTACGCAATCTCTATGTTCCAACCACAACCTTCCCTCAGCTACTCCTCTTGGCCCCAGCAGTGTATACATAAGGTGCTCACTTCTTAGATGAAGTGTGGAAAACTCTGCAAAGGTCCCCTCCTCTGACTACAGCAGTGAGTCCGCTGCCCCCCTGGCCAGGACCTTCAGGGGCTGCTCTGACCTCACAGCAGCTATGAAGCCAAGGCTCAGAAGTTTCTACAGAGAGATTGATGAGGAGCTGGTTTTTCTTGTGCTTTGATTGTAGTTTCAACTGGACCCCTGAGGCCAGTTAACACCCTCTCCATGAAGGTGGTGGTGGGGTCTAACTTAAGTCACTGCAGCCAGTGCTGTACTGGGGACACCCTCTTAGCCCCTCTCTCTATGGCTATGCCCCTCCAGCCTGTCCTCCTTCCTGCCCCCCATCTTTGAGAAACATGGGCAGTTGGCCCCATCTGCGGGAGCCCCAGTTCCTCCCACACCAAAGAACACAAGGACAGGACAGTCTGCTTCCCCTGCAAGAGTTCTGATTGTTGAGCATCATTGACAGGCACAGTCTGTGTTTCCTTCCTATTGTCGCATAGGGTGCTGGATTCCTCCCCGTTGTCCCCCTCCTCTTTCTTCACCCTGCTCTGTGCCCCAGCAGGCTGACCCAAAAAGACTTCCTCAGTGGGCTGTGGTCTTGTTGGGCTTATGGGAGGCACCAGCAGAAGCTCTCTCCCAGCTGTGGTTTGGCTGTGCCCCTCTGCCCAAGGCCACTCTGACTGACAGGATGCTGTCCCAAGAAAGCTGCCCCTCCAGGTTGTGGTCATGTTTCTTCCTCTTAACCCTTTGGGCCCAATGATCCTCTTATTCCACCTGAACCTCACCCTCAATGTTGCAAATAGTCCTTATTAACCACCCGGCCCTTCAGATCCCCAAATTGCAATGCTGTCTTCTTCCTGCCAGGAAGCTGATTGAGGTGGCTGCTGCACAGCTGCTCTCTGTGGACCTGAGCTGTCACCTGATGTCCCATTATCACCAGCATCATCTTCACCTCTGGCACCTTTGCACACCCCAACATTTAGTGGTCCTTTATTATGTGCCAGGTGCTGTGCCAAGAGTCCTACCCACACTGTGTCTCATTTAATCCTGATATGCTTCCTGGGAAAACTTGTTGTTACCCCTTTTACAGGTGAGAGAGAATGCAGATGCCATGAGGAAACAGACTTGCCCAGGGTCAACCAGCTTTGAAGCTGCAGATTTGGAACTGAATCGAATCCTACTGGCTTTGATGTCTATGATCATGGCCACCAAACCCGCCTACCTTTTCCTTGCATTCTTGGGAAAGGAGTTGCATCTCCTTCCTTCTCTCCTTGAAACATGGGGCTGGAGCGGTGGCTCAGCATGCGCAAGTACACGGGTTCAAACCCCAGCACCCACGTACACAACTCAGTGTCAGAGCAATGAAAGCCACATGAAAAACTCAATAAAAATTGATTTTCTCTCTCTCTCTCTGTCTCTGTCTCTCTCTCTCTCACTGTCCTTCTCTCTTAACAAACAAACAAACAAACAAACAAAAAAACACCCTTTTTTTTGTGCATGCTGGCCAGGTGCCCCACCCTTGAACAATGCTCCTAGCCCCACCGGTCCTTCAGAATCGGGCCGGACAGATGGCTCTGTGGTTGTGCAGCCCAGATGCTGGGGCAGAAGAGAGAGAGGAGGCAGGTTCTGGGGCCTCAGGTGGGCAGGCCACAGGGCATAAGCAGGGTATCTGGAGGAAGCCATTCCTATCTAGCACAAATGGGTCATTTGGACACCTTGGCTGTGACTGGAAGCTCTGATGGTGGCTCACTCCCAGTTCTACCAAGCCCTTGGGTGCAGCTTGCTGTCTCAGGGCCTGTTGGCTGTGTGGGCTGTGCTGGAATCCTGGAGAGCCTGGGGGGCTTCTTTCTACCCTTCCTCCAGATCCTTAATGTACACAGGTGACCTCAGTACATGTGTCCATGTTTTGTCACAGGCCATAGTCTATGGTAGTCCTGACCTTTTCTTGCTGCCCCTTGTTCTTATGGGTTCTGATCCCCTAGGACAGCCTGGTCCAGCACCATCAAGAAGGCAGGAAAGGGCTGGGCACAAAAACAGCATGACACTTTGGAGCCCAAAAGGTACCTCAGCCAGCACTCAGCAGGTGCTAGTCATTTTAGAGCCTCGAATTCCTCATCTACCAAGCGGCTCTACCGAGTGGTGGTGAGGATTAGACAAGAGAATGAAGCCCAGCACATAGCAGGCAGCCCCCAAAGTGAGCTTTCCCTCACGTTCACACCAACATGGAGCCAGCATGGAGCCCCCACGGCCTGGGAGCTTTGGCAACAGGGGACTGGGGGGTGATGTTAAGGGGTCCAGTTTTCTCATTGCTGGTCAGCACCGTTTCCATTTGCTTACCAGGCATGTTTATTGATCGGCCTGTTGAAGGATTTCGCAGTGTTTGGTAACCAGAGCTGTCTTTTGAGGCTGCCCAGGTCTCACCGTCCATTCATAAATCACTTTGCTAAAGATGCAACGTGACTTTTGGGCATTTTTCTTTTTTAAAAAAATCAATAACTCATTAACAAGGGGCTGAATGAAGGGATAAGCTATTCCCTTCCATCAGTATGGGGCAGAAGTGATACCCCGCCAAGTTTGGCATCCCAATCAGAGGGCAGAGAGGCCTGGGGGTGGATAGACTCAACCACAATCCTGAAGATCTGTATCCCATTCACTCTGACTCTTCCAAACCACAAATCTGACCAAGTCCTTCCTCTGCTTCAATTAATAGTTACAGGACGTGAGCTCTTGGGAAACCCCTGCAAGCCTATGGTCTGCTCCCTCTTGGGTCACCCCATCCCTGCCTTATACCCACACTCCAGTCTTATGACACGTCTGTGATCCCCCCAAGAGGGCAGTGGTCTCTCCAGCTTTGGGGACTTCAGATACACTGTCTATATGCCTGGACTGTCCTCCCCCAGCCAACCTGACTAATTTGTGGTTCCTCTTCAAGACACAAACAGCAGAGCCTCCAGCAAACCTTCCCTGAAACCTCCCACCACTGCCCCACCCCCCACCCCAACCCAGGGCATAGGTCCACAACCTCTGGGCCCCACCCCTGCCCTGGTTCATGACCCACGATGGACCTCTGAGACAAGGTCTGTCTCCCTGGAGGGCAGGGACTGGGGGTTGCTGTGTCCCTTGGGCTCAACATATGGCCTGACCCAAAGCACAGAGTTGGTACTCTGCAGGCACTACGCATGCATACAACATAGTTACTACTCTAGTCTCCATTTTAAAGATGAGAAAACTGAGGCAGAACCAGGAATAAAGAGATCAGCTTTATAACTAGGCTATTGGGCTGCAGAACCTTTGTTTTTTTTATCACAGTGCTGGCCTATAGGAAGTGCTCATGGGGGGCCCTGAGGACTCCACCCTCAGGACAAGACCCCAGGGCTGGCTCTGCAGCTGGGATGAACCCGCAGGTCTGGGAGATTCCAGTTACAAGAAACTTCTCATTCAGGCCAACTCTTCCTGGGATCCCACTCAGATTCCCTGCTCAGTTCTGGCCACCCCTGCCAGTACAGCTGTCTCTACCAAAGAGCAGAGCCTCTGGCCCTAATCTCATTTGAGGCCATGAAATCACATTTGCAGTGTATTAATGCAGCGTGGAGCTTGCCTGGCCCTGCCTGTCTCCTGGAAGAGAGAGGAGCCTGGAAAGCAATCTCGCAGGAAGGCGTCTCCAGGAACACCCGCAGACAAAAAGCAATTATGCTTTAAGAGGAAGATTAAAATAATGTCTCCCCCACACACATGCCCACCCGAGGGCCTCAGCTTCATTTGGCCCAGTGGTGACTCAGGGCAAGCTTCCTGCTGGGGTGAGGGGTAGGGATCCCCATGACTGGGCCTTCATCTGCCCCAGTGCACCACCTCCCCAGGGAGTCTTCAGGTTCCCCAAAGAAGCCATGTTCTTTCAAGCCTCTGAGTCCTGATCCAGCTGTCTACCTACCAAGAGTGACTGACAAGCTGCTGTTCGCCTGCCTGGTGATCCTGGCCAATGCTTTGTGAGCATCTGCTGTATTCGCAAATACAATTCAACACCCCTGTCAGACGAGTACTATTATCACCCCCACTTTACAGATGAGGAAAGGTGCAGAGAGGTAAGTCCTGTAGCTGGAGGGCAGCAGAACAGAGAAACTAGAACTTTCCTCTGCTTTCTTCCCTACTCTCCTGTCCTGACTCAAGAACAGCTGGCCTTCTGAATCTGTGGGTTCTAAGTCTGTAGATTTAAGGAGCCCTAGATCAAAAATATTAAAAAACCAGGAGCTGTGGTGCATGCCTGTAATCCCTGTGACTCAGGAGGCTGTGGCAAGAGGATCACAAGTTTGAGGCCAGCCTCAGCAACTAAGGGAGACTCTGTCTCAAATAAAAGGGACTGGGGCTGTAGGTCAGTGGTAAAACAAATCAAAACAAAACAAAAAACTCGATCTGGGGGTGTAGCTCAGTGGTACAGCACATACTTAGCATGCATAAGGCCCTGGGTCTGATACCCAATATTACAGAAAGGAAGAAATTCCTGTAGAGAAAACATGTAGAGACATTTTTTCTTGCCATTATTCCCTAAAGAATATAGTACAACAATTATTTACATAATATTTACATTGTATTAGGCATTATTAGTAATCTAGAGATTATTTAAAGTATACAGGAAAGTCAGGCTCAGTGGTGCACACCTGTAATACCAGCGACTCGAGAGGCTGAAGTAGGAGGATCACAAGTTCCAGACCAGCTTGGTCAACTTAGTGAGGCCATATCTCTAAATAAATAAAATGGGAGGATTATGTAGGTTATATGCAAATATTACACTATTTTATTATATAAGGGACTTGAGTACCCACTGACTTTGGTAGTGGAGGGGGTCCTGGAACCAATCCCTTCAGGGCACCAAGGGGCAACTGTACTAGCCACCCGCTCCTCTGCAGGTTGGGCCCAGCTGTGTCCCTACTATACCCAGTGATTGCGTGGTCTCACTGCTGTGTTCTTGTTTTCTTGGAAGCTCTGAGAGACCAGGTCTGATGTAGAATTAGGTCCAACAAACTTGCTGTGTGGAAAAATCTAAAACAGCTCCCTGTAGTGTGGTAGGGATATGGGGCCATTTCTGTCTCCAAGGCTGAGCCCAGGGTGCTTTCTAGGTTCTCTGTGTTCTAAAAGTTGTTGGGATCTCCTCCTCCTTTCCCCTTCTGGACTGAAGTGAAGCTGGTACGTTTTCCAAGAGTCATGACCACATTGTAAATCGGGCACCCTTACTCTCTTCTGCAGATGAGAAAACTGAGGATCAGAGAAATAAAATGACTAGCTCAGAATGCCTAGCCCAAGGCAGAGAAGGAGTTTGAACTGAACGTGGAGTCTAAAGTTTGGCCACTGTACCTTTGTAGCTATGACTTGCTATCACTCTTCAGATAGGGGCTAAGGGTTTGTTTCAATACTTTTTTCTAAATGCCTGTGGGGGGTTCCCTGGACCCAGAGGCACTGACAGCCCACCTCTACCCCCAGCCTTGCTCCAGACCACCCAGTGCAAAGAGAATTCTTTGTGGGGGGTCTGTGGACACAGAGAAACCTGTTTTGGCTGGTCTCAGTGTGATATGGAGCCATTAGGAAAATATGTGCTCCCACGAACTGCTTCCTCATGATCCTATCACAGGGTCCAGAAAGCCCAGCGTTAGGGTCTTAATTCAATGGCTTAAGGGACAGCTTGCAAAGTATGAGTCTCCCAAGGGGGGGATGCTGTCTGACATTCCCAGTTACTAGATCAGAAAGACCAAAGCATGTAGTGGAGACCTGGTTTCCAGCCTGGCCTTCCCGCTGGAATCAATGAGACTTTGGGTAAGTCTTTTACCTTCTCTTGAGGCTTGGTTCCTGTTCAAGGAAATGGGCACTGCCAAGGCTACCTTATCTACCTTCCACACCACGGCAATGACCAACAGGCATTCAATGGAATAGGAGTTCGACCTTTGCCAACCTGGCTCAGAGAATCCTCCACTACAGAGCTGATGGCAGAGAAAGCCCTCAGAGTTGGCACCTCCCACCCATTCCCTTGGCATCCCCTACCAACTCCCCACATCCTGCGAAAATACCCTCTACTTCCTGCTTTCCCCCTACTTGCTTGTCCCTTGCACCCCTCCGTATTCCAGTCCGTACTCACTTGCCCCCACTGTCCTCTGCACTAGAAAACCATTCTCAATTGCTGCAGGAATCCCACTGTCCTTGGAGCAGAGCTCAACCATCTCCCTGACCTCTGTGAGGTGGGATTTCATGTATCATGCAACTTCCCACTCTCCTCCCCTCCTGCGCCTCGCCGCCTCCTTGTCAGTAGGCACTACTTGGCCCATTCATTGTACAGGTAAGAAATTTGCAACCCAGGAAGATTAGTGACTTGCTCCAGTCATAAGTTGCTCAGATGCAACTGGGAAATGAGATTCTAAGCCAAAGCCTCCTGAATCCCAGCCAGGACTGTTTCCCTACAGCAGGCTGAGTCCTTGATGACCACCCAGCTTGTCCCAGTGGACTTGAAAATTCATTGCTCTCCAGCTCCTCCTACTTCCTCCCTCGTCCAGCCTGGCAGTTCCCCAAGGACTGGGCATACAGCAATCTAATTTACTGCTTGGGAGAGAGAACAGGCGAATGAAGGAAGGAAGGAAGAAAGGGAGGGAGGGAAGGAGGCCACCTTATGCTAAGGGAGGATGAAGCATGGGAGCCCAGGGTGGCTGTCAGATCCAGATGGGAAAGGACATCCTACATGTATCCTCTATCCCCGGAAAGGGACTGCTCCCTGATGGCTTCAGCTGCTCCCGACCCTGGGACTCTGCAGAAACAGCTCAGGGTTGCTGGGCTGATCCTTAACAGGCCAACCCCTCAACAGGGCAGCAGACGGGAGCTGTCAGTCTTCCTTCCCTGCTGCCCTCCCCCATCTGCCGTCAGAGTTGTATTAAAGATGGGTTTCACATGGAGTTTTAATTTCACCTCATATATCACAAATGGCATGTCCCTGATGCCTCTTACTCATTTGGAGGGCTGCACTTGGGGGGTTTGTATGGAGACGAAGCCAGGAGGGTCCAGGATAGGCAGGTCTGGGTGGAGGAGGCTGTGCACTTCCTCTGTGTGTTCTTTGGCGTGTTGGTGTGAACCTGTCCCCATGAGGAGGAGGGTCTCTGCATGGCCAAGATGTGTCTGGTCTGCGGGTACTCACATACAAGTATTGTGTGTCTGAGCATCTGCGAGGTTGACTGTGGTCAGGGTTAGGGACACCCATCTTCTAGGGCTATAAGGACCAGAAAAAGTCACCATAATTCAGTCCTCCTGGACTTCATTCCCTTTCTTTCACTGTGACAGTGACTTCTGGAGATGAGACCACCCCACATTTCCCTCCCCTGGAGTTGAGCAGCTGCTCTTAGTGGCTGGGGCTTGGCTCCTGCTCCTGGGAGGACATCAGAGGCAAGCAGCCCCTTCCTCTGCATCTCTCCCCACATCACCACACCAAACATGCACGCATGTTCACACATGCACGCATGCACACACATGCATGCACACCCACTTGTGTGCCTCCAGGTGGAGCCTAATGTCATCCTGGGGCTGGGGTGGGGGAAGAGGGGAATGCAAAGCTGGGGGAGGGGCAGCAGGGCCATCTGGTGTGTTCCTTATAACAATTTGCTAAAGGAGCCACTTCCCAGACTAGCACCCAGGCTGGCCTTCTCTACTCTGAGACTGGTATCTGGCCCAGGGACTGCACAGCTCACAAATTTGTAACATCTTTCCCTGGCTGGGCAACAAGGAGCTAGGCTATTTTCTAGATGCAGAAACTGAGGATGCCCAGACCCCTCTGCTTTGCCCAACACTGACATCCCAACTCAACCATTACTAGAACAGCAGACATTTATTCAGTGCTAAGCCTACACTAGCTCATTTAATCTCCCAGCAACAGAGTATAATATGAATTTCTCACCCATTTCACAGATGCAGAAGTGGGAACAGCAACTTGCATATGATCAAACAAGATCAAACAGCTACTAAAAAATTCCACTGACCTCAATATACCCATCTGTCCCCCTAAGCTGGCTGCATCCCAAATCCCGTACACTACCCAGTGAATTCTAAGCACAGATACTGATAAGACTCCAAAGCCATGCTTGGAAATCAGGCAGCGTGGAGATGGAGCAACAGGCTTGGACAAAGATATAAATAAGGGATCCCTCTAATTTATGCATCTTTAGATCCCATCCAGGTTGTCCATCTAGGATTCCTGGGGTCTTTGGAGGATCCCCTGGGCAGAAAAGTGTTTCTGTGCACACAGACAAGGAAGAGGAGCGGGCAGGAGGCCAGCAGGGTAACTGTGGGGCATTTAGCTCCTGGCCTCCCCTCCTGAAGTTGGGGTCCTGGAAGTGCCCTCAGCCCATGCTCTCCAGGGCTGGTACTGGCCTGCCCTGCTCCTTCCGCCAGCCTCAGTCAACCTTCTACCACAGTGACAGGTCTGCACCCCTCCCTGCGTGGGTGACAGTGCTCTCTGAGAACGCCTTGACAGTGTCTTTGTTCCCCTGAAATAAAAGAAAATCGAGCTACAAAGGGAAACCTTAGGTAGCTTTTACCGCTCAGCTGCCTGGGGCAGAGTGTGTTTAA
>PVKS010001983.1:61934-127255 GCA_004027875.1 Aplodontia rufa
GGGGGAGGGGCGGCAGCCAAGGCTCTAACTAGAGTTAAGAGAGATTAATATATTCAATCTGCTCCAGGGTAATTGAGGGAACAATTGGAGTGTTTTTCTAAAGCCTATAAAACTGCCTCATTTGCAAAGAGGAGCTGCCTCTGTGTAAGGAAAGGCAGAGCAGGGGCAGCTTTGGGGTCCTAGTTGGCAGTCCTGATAGACTGGTTTTCTTCTTCCTCAGGGCCCACCACTCTGTTGGTAACAGCCCAAGCCATGTTTTCTGGAGCCTGCTTCCCTACCTGAGAAATGGGCCTAGAATTCCGCTCCCCCAGGACAGTGGGAGAGAGCAGATGCAGGGAGACTTTACAAGACCAGGGGCTGGCACCAAGGTGCAGGGGCATGAACAAAGAGGTGCCCATCTCCCCTAACCAGACCAGTCCCTTGAGAACGATCAGGCAGTAAAGAGTAAAGTTAATGAAATCTGCATTGTGCCTCTCCCTGCTTGAACCATTCTAGTCTCCAGGGCAATAGAAATAGCATACGCAATAGTGAGCAATAAAAGACATAATGAATTTAAAAGCAGGGCAGAGAGTGGAGGAGAGTGAGGACTCTGTAGTGCTCTGCCCTGGAGGTGGGAGGTGCCTGGGGTGGGGAAAGTGCTGGCCTGGAGCTCCAACCAGAATCTGGAAGGGGACTGGGGAATGGGGGTGAGGACAGGGAGGAACAAAGGGAGGATCCTGGTGCTGAGGTGTAGAGACAGAGGGCAGAGGGGACTCTAGGCAAGCCACTAACAGCTCCATGACTTTTCTCTGTTCCCCTCCATTTCTTCTTAATAAAAGCCTCCAGTCTGTGGGTGCCAAATCCACAATCAGAATTCACAGTCTTGCCGGCTTAGAGCCAGGTGCTTGGCATTTGGTGATTGCTTTATTAGCTATTTTTTTCTTCTTCTCTTTTTCCCCTTGGGGTGGGGGGGTAGGTGTTTTAAATGGAAGGAATAAAAAGAAAGAAAGAAGAAGAAAAACCTTGAAAGTGCCATTTAAAAAGCTCTTAGGAAATCCATTGCTTCCATGAAACAAAACTGCGATTGTTTGGAAGGGGTAACTGCTGGGGGAGGGAGCCCACCATGCCCTCCTCCTCCCTCCCTGCCCAGAATCCAGAGCTCAGAGCTGTTGGGAGGAAGCTCAGGGCCTCCAGTGCGGGAGCCCCTAGGATGGCTCGCATAGCTAAGAGCAAGGAATATTTAAATTCATGTTTCCAAAAATTTTATTCCTGGGAATTTCCAGCCCAAAGTTTCCATCTTAAACAATTCTGCCCATAGGAGGTCGTCCTTGAGCCTTCAGAGATCTCTAGGAGAGGAGAATGAGGTTTCAGAGCTGCTGTGACCTCCCTGATAGCCCCTTGGCCAGGCTTCCTACTGTACCTTCCTGCTGTTTCCTGAAGCTCAGGCACCCACTCTGTCCGGTGCTTTTGGTCTGATAACTCCCTCTTACTAATGAACAAGGAGGGTGATGGGGTGCCCAGCCAGATAGTTTCAAAGCTGCCAAGAAGTGACAGCAGGCAGCGTCACGGTGTGGGCTGAGTCTGGAGGAGCTCCCCACAGCGAGCAAGCACTGTATTCCTGGTGCCCTCTTTTGTGGGTCAGGGTCTGATTGTTCACACTGAAAATATTTGTGGGGACAGTCCCTTCTTAACCCTGCATTAGTGTCATTATTTATGGCCCAGTACTCTGTGGGCTGAGAAGCAAAGTGATGTGGCTTCAGTCAGTCCTTCAAGTTCACTCTGGTCCCACATTGAACCCTGCCCCTGTTCTCTGCTCATCCTTAAGCATCCTAATCATTGCATTCCCAGTCTCCTGACCTTCACACCTCCCACTCTCCCCACCCCATACCACTGCCCAGCATCACAGGACCATCAGTTCTGGCTGAAAAAACCTGACTAACACGATGCAAATTAGAGAACAACTTCTGAGCCAAAATCAAAATCAAATAGATTCAATTGTTGAGATGCCTGGTGCAGACAGGACTGAGAAAAGCTTAAAGGGATGAGATCAACATTGGGAAAGCTTCCTGGAGGAGGTGGCCGTGAAATAAACTTTTACATCTGGAGCCCAGAAATCCATTCCTGGACCTGAACTGAATATAGCTGAGGTTGGGCTACACCCCAACAATGGAATCCTCTCCTGTCATCTCTATCTTTCCTATTCTATGCCTTTTCTCCTACCACCCCTGCCCCTCCCAATTAGGACCTCTTCAACTGAGAGCCAGAGAGCTGGGAGAAACCCTCCCCTCCTGGGCTTCTTTATCTTTATTCACTAAGTGGGGGGTGTCGGGAAGAGTGTGTGATTTTGAAGGTCCCTGTAGTTTTAGGTCACATCCACTTCCCTAGGGAGCTGGCACGGGTCCAAGGGACAACGCAGGCCCTACCGAGCCTCATCTCTATGCTACCCTTCTAACTATATCTGGGCCTCCAAGTGGCAACACCAGAAAGATGCCTGTCTTTCTTCCTCTGAGCTGCTGGACCTAGTTAGGCTGACTAAAAGCACAGCCCTCTATTCTCCAAGGACTCCATTTTCTGCTCCCATGGGCTTCTGTGCTGTTGTCAGGGCTGTGATTGCTGACCCCCTGGAGGGGGCGATTTCCCTCTCCCTCAAAAACCATTTTCTCGTCTTGGTAGAAGCAGACATCTGACACTTTAAGAGGGAGTATGGCGCAGAGATGATGGCTTTAAATAACAGAAATTAGAGCTGCCGAGCATGCCACCGTCATCAGCCCCTCCCCCCAGCAGTCCCACCCTCTCTCACACACATTTCAAACAGCAGCCTGTCCTTGTGGCCCAGGGCTTTGGTGACCAAGACATGCTGGGATCTAGAGAGCAGGGATCAGCCTGTCCCCAACCTCAGCACCTCCTACAAGCCCAGTTCTGTGATAGAACATAGGATAGAGATGCCAGAGCCCAGGCTCTGAAATCAGGGATTTTGCAGTTTGAGGGAACAGAATGTCACCTAGGAATCCAGGTGACACCCATCTCATTTTACAAGCTCAGCACATAGCACAGAGCTGAGGGTACAGCAAGAGGTCAAAAGTATGTGTTGATTGACTTATGAATCCATGCACAGAGCTAGAGTGTGCTGTGTTCACAGGCTGGAGCCTTGGGCAAGCGAGGTTGGTCCCTGGATCCCTGGTGCACATTTCCTGCCTGCTCTGCTGAAGCCACAGTTTCTATCCTGTCTTTCTTCTGCACAACCCTTCCAGTGGCTCCTATTGCCTCCCAAAATGAATATCCACCTCTGCTCTTCTGCCACTACCCTGCATTTCCTCTGCTGTCTCTCATCCACCATGTCCATTATCCAGGCTCTGCTCAGCACCAGACCAAGGCACTGGATGGGAGAGAGGTACTGCCGGAGAGCCCCCACACCTTGGGGACTGATCTAGCTCTGCGTCCCTTGCACTATTGTGCGCCAAGGTCCCCAGGAATGCTGTTGGGATTAAATGGAGTCAAGTAGGAGCCTCGGTTTCTCTACCTATGAAATGGGCTTCGTCCTGTGCTGGCTGTGAGGCCCTCTAGACACGCTGCCTACCTGCAGAACATGGCCACAGTGGGAAACCCTCCTGTGCTCAATAGGGACTGACCCTCTCGTCTAGGCTTGAGGCCACCAGGCCCTGGTTCAGGGCTGAGCCTGTCCTGGTCACAGGGGAGCTGGAGGAGCTTGAAGGTGGGTCCACGAGGAAACTCCTATCTTGTGGTCACTCAGCCTTCCTTGAAATCTGGCAAAAATGTGTAAGATTCAGGTGAGTGGTCCCCTGAGAGGTCTCAGGACTATCTTACACTGAGCAAAAGAATCTCCATTCTGCTGTGTCCCTGCTCTATGTGGCCTTTGTTCCTTTTTTTTTTTTTTCTGTCCTTTTAAGCTGAGAGTCCCAGGTCCATCCTCAGACAGCATGTCCCCAAAACTGCTGCTCTGCCCAGCGAACTGCAGGAAGCACCCACCTGCAGCCTGGAGAGCTGGGGCTCTGGATTTGGGGACATCAGTTCTGGTTGGCTGTGTGCTGCAAGACAGTTTGAAGCAGAAGGCTGAGAGGTCCGGTGCACATGGAAGGCCACGCTGTAGGCCAGGCCCCCACAGTGGCGGACCGTGGGGTCTTCGCTGGCCCGGAGCAGAGCCAAGTTGCCGCAGTAGCGGTACAGGTCCTCATGCTCCCGCGCCTCCAGGTTCATGCGGGGTTGGTCTGGCCGTGGGTAGATGGGGAAGATGGCCTGGCCCACCCGCTGGGCTGCCTGCCCCGCGACTCCATCCAGCCTCAGCGCCTCCACGCGAAGGCGCGCATCATGATGCCCGTCATTCTTGCAGAACCCTGAGTGGGAAACATGGGATTCAAATATAGTCTCTGGGGTTTCGCTCTCCTCCAGGGTTTGAGGAGGATGAGCAAGGACAGGGAAAACTGGGCTTTCCAGCTTTTCAGTCAAAGACAAGCAGGCTTGGTGAAGTTTTCCCTGTTGGGTGAGCCTCCTCTCAGGTCCCCTACTCTAACCCCCTCCCTTTACCCAGGCCAGAAACCAGCCATTAGAGCGAGGAAGGGAGGGCTCCTAGCCTATGGGATCATCCTGGATCCTGAAACCACGCTGCCCCAAGGAAGAGTTCAACCTGTCCTTGACTCTGGCTACCGAAAGCCTGCAACTTGGTTTCCCCATTCCCCTGTGTCCCTTCTCCACTGGGAAGCTGGCCTGGGTGGCCTCACAGTGGGTCTTTTTCTCCTTCCAGCTCACTTAGCCATTCTCTGCCTAGGATTCCTTCACCTGGTCTTGAAGCTCCTGGAAGGCAAGACCTGGGTCTCCTTGTCCCTGTCCATCCACCGTACCCATAACTAAGTGGTGCTCAGGGCTGGGACTCAGGGTCTGCTTCTAGTGTTACTGTAATGTCCACCATGCCGGACTGAATCCAAACCTGCTGTGGGCTCAGTCCTTTAAATTTCACATCTGCCCTTTCATTTCCTCATCACCCAACCCTGTGTGAGCAGTACCAGCTTTCAGTGTCACACTGAAGGAGTCAGGGTCTCACAGAGGGCCAGTATCTGTCCAAGGTCACACAAGCCAAGCTTTGGGGTTCAGTCTGGAGATCTTCCAACCCTTTCCATCTCCCCTGAAGTTTCCTAGGGTCCCTGACAGGGCCTGGGACAGAAGCTCAGGGGCCTTCTTTTACCCAACTCCCACTCCCACTTTATACCTTTGGGCAAAGTAAAGATGAACTTGTTCCTGGGCAGGGTGAGGCTCTGGCCTGGATCCTGCTGCTCAATGACATCAGTGATAGCAGAGCAGGCTGGAAGGGGGTCTCCATCATTCACCTGCAACTGCACCCCATCCCCCGAGCCCGCCAGCAGAGGGTTCTCAGCTGATAGCCGCAGGGCATATCTGCCCTTCTCGTTAAACCCCACGCTCAAGACCTCGAACTCCAGGTCCAGTGTCTTCTCCTCAGCCTTCAGCCTCTGGCTTATCAAGGATGCAGGGAGCCAGGGGTCAGGCCCCCTGAAGGCCATAGTCATGGTCAGGGCCCGGCCCCCAGGCTGAGCACTGTCCTTCTGCCCATAGTCCCAGCCTATGCCCAATCTGGAAGCGTGCAGGCTGGGTGCTCAGGGCCACACCCCACCTTTCTCCGTTTGTTTGAGAAACCAGGTAACAAGCCAGGAAGCTGGGCCTGACCTGGGGAACCAAGGCAGCCATTAATCCCTCTCTTGTAGCATTTTTTCCTTCAACAAATATTTATTGAGCATGTACTCTGTGGGAGGCACTATTTTAAGCATTTGAAATACAGTGGTGAACCAAATGTTCCTGCCCTCCTGAAGCTTGTCTTCTAATGGAAGAGGCAAGGGAAGAAGACAAAGAAAGAACATGAAATATAGAAAATATGTAAATGATAATGTAAGCTAGAAGATGATAAGTTCTAGGGAAAAAATTAGAGCAGGGTCAGAGTAGAAAGGTACATGGGTACATTGTATTCAGAGTTTTTCATTTCTGGAGCCTGTCTCCATGTGTCTATTCCTCCCCAAGGATTCTTAACTCAGGTGTGAACAGGACTGCAAGGGGAGGGACAATGTGTCTGTTCCCCGGGAGCATGCCCTTAGCACCTAATTCTGGAACCAGTTTATCCTTTTAATCAGGACACACAAAATAAGGCACAGTTTCACTTTACAAGGAGCTTAGAGCTTGACACACTGAGGAGTAGTCAAGATTGAATCCATCCTCCCAGATCCTGGGTCTTGTTAATACCTAATGGAAGTCGGGAGCTTCTGAACACCTCAGTAAGAACCATGTCTATGATCACCGAACCACATCACCGCCACCACCATCATAACTACCACTACCATCACCACCATCACCTCCAACACCATCATCATTATCACCATATATTCCATATCAATATCATTATCATTAATGATGTTTTTATATTTACTGAGCAGCCACTAGATATCAGGCACTCTGCATAGCTCTGTGAGGTAGATATATAATTATTTTCTGTTCTATAGATGAAGAATATGAGGCTGAAACAATGTTAAGAAACTCATCTCAGATCTTATGATTAATAAGAGAACTGAATCTAAGTCTATCTATAGTCTTCTCTACTAAACATGTCCTGGGACTGGCTCGAAGATTCGAATGAATTTTATTAGGGAATTTTGTATCCTAAAACTGCAAACGGATAGCAAAGAGTTCATTCTTTATTTTTTTTTTTTAAGAGAGAGAGGGACAGTGAAAGAGAGCAAGACAGAGAATCAATTTTATTTAGTTTTTTATGTGACTTTTATTGCTCCAACACTTCGTTGTGTATGTGGTGCTGGGGTACAACCTTGTGTCCTCGTGCATGCCAGGCAAGCACTGTAACTGCTGAGCCACTGCTCCAGCCCTCAAAGAATGCATTTTTAAAAGTTTACTTGGAGTGAGTTATGGTGAATGGAACCCATCATTTCATAGAGAAAAAGATTCCAGTATGAAGATGGCATTGACCAGCCCAGATAAGGGGCCCAATGTGTGTGGCAGGCTTCTTTTGCAATGATTAAAATTCAGTTTCTTCAGGTCCCCCAAGGAGAAACTGGGACAAAGAATTCTGGTCACCTGCCCTGCAGGTGAAGTTGAGTAGAGGGCTCCTTCTGGGTGCCAAAGCCCTCTTTTCTATGACAGTGGGAGTGGGTGGATAAGTCATCCCTCAGCTCTGGTCATCTGAAACTCTGTAAGTCACATTGGAAGGGACACAAGATGGCCATTTGGGGGAGAGGGTGAGTGGCAGAGGCTACTTGGAAGCCTTTGCCTCAATAGCTGTGCCATGGTCCTGGTGCTTAGTGATTCAGTTAAAGCAGCCATTTTTTCCTTGCACATTTGAAGAACCCCACAGAGATGTTACAAGATGGGCATCAGTACCCTCGGCCTGAGGGCCAAACTCTGTGCACTGCACCCCCAGCCCCATGCCCCTGGGACCAAGTCCCATGCACAGAACAGTGTTTTCCCCAGTCTGTTTCTCCTGAGTCCCTTCAACACGTCACCCTTTCTTCTTTCCTTTTGTTCCCTCTCCAACTTTCCACAAAGCCATTGAAGTGACTATGTTGGCCTTTGCATGATTTTAGGGCCATTTGCCATCTGGCTTACCGACCCCCTACCCCCATGTCTGGCCTCCTCTCCTCCCTATGTCTCCAAGCAAGACTTGAGTTTTTTGATGTGTGTGTGTGTGTGGGGGGGGTTACCCTTTGTTTATTTATTTATTTATTTTTTAAGACAGTGGCATGGTGCGGGGTGCGGAGAATCAATTTCATTTTTGCATCTGGCCTTGGTTTCTCTGAAACTTAGTTGTGTATGCGGTGCTGGGGTTTGAACCTGGGTCCTCGTGCATGCCAGGCAAGCACTCCAACCACTCAGCCACTGCTCCAGCCCTATTTTTTTAATGGTAAAATAACAGTACATAAATTTACCATCTTAACCTTTTTTAAATGCACAGTTCAGAAGTGCTAAGCATATGTACCTTGTGTAACATATCTCCAGACCTCTTTTTATCTTGTTAAACAGAAATTCTGTGTCCATTAAACAAAAGCTCTCCTCCCCGCTGCCCAGCCCCTGGCAACCACCCTTCTACTTTCTGTCCCTATGAATTTGACTGTTCCAGGTACTCGTATGAGCGGAACCAGACAGTCTATGTCCTTTTGTGACTGGCTTTTTCCATACCCTGGGAAGGCTGGCTTTTGCACTTGCTCACCTCCTTCCCTTGTCTCTGTGGTTTCTTCTGTCCAAACTGCCAGCTCTTCTGGAAGCAACCTGCTCCTCCTGAGACTGGTAAAGCTACTACCTGCCACCTGGGTGAACAACTTGGCTCTTTTCCTTTCCTGTCTCACATGATGACCTGTCTACCCTCAATTGAACATTCCTTAGGAATCACATTCATGTGCCCAGGACAGGGAGGGGCAAGGGACAGGTGGCTGGGGATGGTTAAAGCATTATGGAGTGATGCAGTGAATGAATGAATGAATAGATAAACAAACCCAACTCAGCTTCTGGTTGTAATTGTTCCATCTGGATTTCATCCATGAGAAGCAAAAACCATATGCAGGTTTTGAGTCAAACTTGGACTCTAAGAGGTATTTGGTGCCTCTGTGGGCAATCTGGTGCCCAGGAGGGAGGGCAGCAGTGAAGGAGGTAAACAGCAGGGCAGGAGGCAGGGGCTCCTGGCACTCAGGCTTCTCCAGGCCCAGCCTCAGTTATGCAGAGAAAGTCTAGAAAGCTCAGTGAATTTTGGCATGGCAGGGCTGGATGATACTCCCATTTTGCAGCTAGAGAAACTGAGCAGTGCAGAGCAGGACAGGTTTCTACTCCCACCCCAGGATTCTTTCCATTCCTACATACCTCCCTGGTTCAGCCTCTGGCAGTTTTCCAAAGGTTTAAACTCCAGGAGAGGCTGTCTCTGGGTGGCAGAGCTTGGCTGCCCCCAACCCCAAGGAGTTGGGAGGGAGTGGGATGGGGTGGGCGAGCAGTCCTGGAAGACTGACTTCCAAGTCACCTTCCGCAGTCCCAGCATGAGTGAATTAATGTGGCCCTGGACTCTTTCTTCCTCAGAAGAATGGCCACTCAAAAGCTTTGTCTGGAAGAGCTTGGGCCTGTAATTAGCCCACCCCAGAAGCACTCTTCCTGTTTCCCACAATGACTCCTTTTAGCCTAGGCCCCCTCCAGCACTCCCCAGAGTCCTAAGTGCTCTTAGACACCCATCCTCAAGGATCCACCTCCAATTCCTTCCCTGCCTACCCACTCCTGGCCTCTGCTCACAGCCGAGTCTTACCGATTAGCAGGGACATCTGTGAGTCCACTGGATCCTGCTAGGACCTGGGGCTGCGACCGTTATCCCCTGCCACAGAGGAAGAAAGAAAGAACAGGTGGGTGGTGAGGGGTGGACTCGGGTCTCTGACACCCAGGCCCACGTGCTCAGGTGATCCCCACTGCTCCACACAGTGGAACATGATCTACAGCCCCCAGACTCCTCCAGCAGCCACCCCCTCCCTTGCAGGCCCCATCATACTCCCTTCAGATCCAAGCACCATAGGAGTTCATGTCATGGGCTGACAGAATCACACACTCAGGCTGGCAAAGTGAAGCATAGCAGCCATCTCTCTCTACCGCATAGATGGGGAAACTGAGATCCAGAGCAGAGAAGGACCATGACTGTCATTTAGCTAGCAAATGCTGAAAACAGAATTAGAAGCCTGGTGTCCTCCATTCACAGAGTCCCTGGCTGCCTATGAAGTGTCACCTGACAGTGGCACTTGTTGTCTGCCACTATTCCTTAAGGCCCGCTCAAGCTGCACACCCTTCCTCTCGGGCTCAGGCTTCTCCAAAGCTCTCTGCTCTGGTTTCAGCTGAGCAAAAGCTGGAGGAGGGGAGCTAGGGCTGCCTTGGTGACCCCTGGGCTCACCCAGCAACCCCCCTCTGCTGGCCTTGTCTCTGATCAGCTAAAGTTCCTGGGGTTCCAGGAGGTAGGTGGCCTTACTGGCAGGTCCAGCAGGACTGGGCTTTGCCTGCGCGTGCCCAGCTGTCCAGCTACTACAGCAGGCTTCCAGGATTCAACCCCGAGATGGTGGTGTCCGGCTGGCTTGGGTACTGCAGACTGGGGGCTCTGAGACCTGTACCGATCCTCCTAGGTGAGCACCAGCAGCACTGGGGACAGAGAGAGCAGGTAAGGGGCAGCACCATGGTCAGTCCCGGTCAGGCACAAGCTCAGACTTAGGCAGGGCAGGGGCTAGCTTAGAAAAGGTATTGCCTGAATCCTTTTGACAGAGAGAAGCCAATTAGGAAGGATGGAAACACCCACAGCGAGTGCCATGGGTAGGATTCTGCTGAGAGATGCAACCAGGACTGCCATTTGGATTAACCAACTGGGGTGGGGGCTTACACAGAGCAGAGCATAGTCCAAGTTCTAGGGAGGGAGGTTTCTGGGGAATGAGTAGTGAGTGGTGAGTGGAGTGGGATGGGGCTGGTGTAGGGGTGGGAATCTCTGGCAAAACTGCTAGCTCAGTCACTGACCTGGCACATCATGTGATCTCTCTGAGCTTAAGTTTCTTTTGGATGTGATGGGCTATTGAGTGCGGTAGGAGACTCTGAGGTCTCCTATGGCCTTGTGATGTGACCTTAGCTCAGGCTCTGTCTGTGTAGCTAATTTACTGCTCTCTCCTACTGAACTTATGACCTCTGCATCCCAGTCCAGTACAGCTTCTCGAGATCCAGCTATCACGGCTGCATTTCAGCCAGCTGGAAGGAGAAAGGGGTAAAGAAAATACCTCTCTTATTAAGAACACTAAAAGTTAAGCTCAAAACTTCTTTTCCCAGCAAGGCACGGTGGCGGCGCACGCCTATAATCCCAGTGACTCAGGAGGCTGAGGCAGGAGGATTGTAAGTTCAAAGTCAGCGTCAGAAATTTAGCGAGGGGGGAGGGAGGAGGGATAAGGCTGGGAAATTAGGGGGGCTCTAGGGGGTAAATCTTATTTTCAGAATATGTATATATCATATTGTTTCATTGGAAGCATTTTTGATTCTTCAACAACTAAATTTCTTAATAAAAATTTTTTTAAAAATAAAGAAATTTATCAAGGCCCTAAGCAACTTAGCAAGACCCTGTCTCAAAATAAAAACTATAAGGGCTGGGGATGTGGCTCAATGGTTAAGCACTCTTGGGTTCAAATCACAACACTAAAAAAAAAAAATTATTTTCCCATGTAATTGGCTAATACTTGGTCTCAGGGCTGCATCTAACTTCAAGGGAGGAGAGGAGCAGTACTGGGCTAGGGATGGAATTCATTCACACAGCTCAGTGTTGCCTTCACAGATCCTCACTCACATCAGCCTTCAACACAGCCTTACAGTTTCCTTTTGCTTATTAAAAAAAATTACACATGCAATGCAAATTTTTAAATACACCTTCCAAACAAGTGAAAATCTTCCTTCTCTTTCTCAAACTCACCCCTCCCCCAAGTGTGACCACTGCCAATAGTTTGCTGTGCGGCTGTGTATCTGCCAGATTCACTTTTCAGATCTACACACACATGTGCGCACACACACACAGAGCTACCTAGTGGAAACATAAAATAGATTGCAACTGATGTATTGTTCAACACCTAGCTTTCTTGGTTACTGCTACTTGGCAGTATGTCTTGGAAGTTCTATCATTAGGAAACACCACGTTTTTGTTTGTTTGTATGTTTTTGTTTTGTTTTAACAGTGAAATAGAACTTCGCTATATGGATTTATCAAAGCTTATGGATGGGGCCTGGGAAATTAGCTCAGTGGTGGAGCACTTGCCTAGCATGCTTAGACCCCAGCACAGCAAACAAGCAAACAAACAAAAACAAAACAAAACAAGAAACGCTTCCAAAGCTTATTGATGGATATTGGGTTTACTGCCTTTTTCTTTCTTTTTTTTTTTTTTGCTATTACAAATAGCCTTGGGTATTTTGTCTGCCTACCTATGTAAGCTGTTGTCGGGGATGAATTCCTAAAAGTGAACCCAAGTTTATTCTATCTTTGTGTAGGCCTTTTCTTTCTTTCTTTCTTTTTTTTTTAAAGGGTGGGGAGGTACTGGACTTTGAACACAGAGGGGCATTACCACTGAGCTACATCTCTAGTCCTTTTATAGAAAAAAATTAAAAGTTTGAGACAGGGTCTGCTAAGTTGCTAAGGCTGGCCTTGAAATTGAGATCCTCCTGCCTTGGCCTTCCAGCGTTACTGGAATTACAGGTGTGGGCCACCATGCCTGGCTGTTTGTGTAGGTCTTACGTTTTCTTCCTATGGACATTCTGTATGAGTAAGATGGCTCACCAGTTCTCGGTCTTGACTTGGCTGCTTGCTCTTCCTCCCTGCCTCTCTGTCCTGCTGGCAGCTTCCCACAATGGCACCATTCTCGCACAGGTCTTCACTGGCATTGGAAGGCCTGGGCAGTTGGACTGCCACTCTTTTACTGACTGCCTTTATTCTTCGAAGAGGCCGCCTCCTCAGCCTGCTTCTCTTGAGAGTTTAGAGCCGCCTTCTTGTCCTGGCCTTTCTCCATCCCTCCTCTCCCTGCTTGCCATAGCACCCTTCGAGTTCCTGTTTTCCTTCCCCAGTCTTGTTTGCTTCCCTAAAGGGTACCCCCTCCAGGAGGGGAAAGGAAGAATGTGCTCATATACTGAGGGGTCAGGGTTGGTTGTCTCTGTAACCTCCGGGTTTGCAGGAATGTGCTGGGGTTGATAGCAGGACCCCAAAACTGCAACCTCTCTATGAGGATTGGAGAAGAAAGCCCTCTGAAAGGAGCCTTTTTGGCCTCCCCCTGGACTGAATAATACCTGTATTCCAACCCTGAAACCACTTGAAACTGTGATACCACCCCTCCTGACCTTGGTCAGGGCCATCAGCCCAGCTGGGCAGCAGCAGGATGCTGATCGTTTATTAAAAGCTGAGTTGGTGGCTGGACTCAGTGCAATTCATCAGCAATGGCCCCCTGGGAGTGATGGATGGTGACAAATGAGGGGAGGTAGGGGGTTCCTAAGCCCATCCACACCACAGCTGGGGAAACTCAGCCATCAAAGCCCTGTGCAGGCTTCTCCACTGAGGTGACTCTGAGGGCCAAAGAGATCAAGTTTCGGGCAAATGGTTTGAGGGGCGGAGGGGCGGAGAGGCTCCACTGCGGGAGAAAGGCTGCCCTGTGTCTTGTGTGGGGCCCCAGAGCAGCCAGAGGGAAGGGGGTGGGGTGGGCTTCTCTGATCCTGGAATGGCAGGCGGGAGGTCTGGGGGGCAGGAGGAGGGGCTAGGGCCAGAGTTGGGGAAGGAGGGGGCTGCCTTCCGGGTGGGGGAGGAGGAGATCAAGCACCTTTTAAAGCAGGTGCTGGGGTCCCTGCTCAGGGTCAACTGCTGAGCCCATGCAACCAGCTATCCTCCCTGGGTCCCAGAGGTGCTCAGAGTAGGCACCGATTTTTGGGAGAGCACCCTGGAGTTTCCCCAGGGTGATCAGTAAAAGAAGAGGAAGAGAAACCGAAGGGAGAGACCGGCAGAGGTGGGGCTGGAGCCAGGCCTGGAAGACCAGGTAGGACTGGGACAGGTCGGGGAGCAGCCAGAAGGGGTGGCCTTGGAGTAGAACTTGAACTGATGCGGAGAGGCAGGAAAGGGCAGGACCAGTAGGGCTAGCATTCTGAGGGATCAGGGGATGACTGTCCTCAGGGGCCACTGCGGAACAAGTAGGAACTCCAAGAGGGAGAGGGATATCACAAGAGTCACAGCTGAGCAAGGCCTTACTGCTCATGGGCAGGATGGAGAGTCCCATCGTGAGTGAGGTCACTATCCAACATGAAGCCTATTTCTCAAGGCCAGACCTGCTACTTCTAGGGTGTGCTGGGAAAGGAGAAGCTGGGGCTCATACAGCTTTTGGCCAGTTCACCTCTTGAAGCAGGAAGCACCTGGGTGTTATCAGAGAGGCTCTCACTATATTGTCCAGGCTGACCTCTGACTCCTGGGCTCAAGTGATGCTCCTGCCTCAGCTGAGCTTACAGCTGAGCACCACCTGTACCTGGCCCAGCCTTTTCTTGACTGCCTTCCCTGAAGGGAGGCTCACTACAAAGCAACCTTTGTACTGAGCTGAAATACCCCCCCCACCCCGCCTGCCTTCCCTCCTGTAAGTCAGTTCTCGCCCAGCCCAGCCCTCTGGGAGGGGAAGATCCTGCCCAGAACAACAGCTGCCTCTTCCTCCTCCTCACCAAGTCCATACTCCCACCACAGCAGCATGACCTAAGTCCCTCATGTTAGGATGATGCTATTGGTAGCGGGGAACAAGAGTTCCAGGAAGGGCTTTCATACCACAGGGTGCTCAGACTCCCTTGCATGGCTGGGGAGAGGGGAAGAAGGAGGTCCAGAGCCACCCACACTCTTCCTCTTCCTCTCCTTTTTTTTTTTTTTTAACTGTGTGTGAGATTCTAGGAATTGAACCTAGGGTGCTCTACCACTCAGCTACTCCCCTAGTCCTTTTATTTTTTTATTTTGAGACAGAGTCTTGCTAAGTTGCTGAGGCTGGCCTCACACTTACGATCTTCCTGCCTCAGCGTCCTGAGTCGCTGGGATAACAGGCACCCAGCACTCTTCATCTTGAGTTTGGCAGGCAAAAACACCGCTTCCTAGCCCACTGCTGGAAACCCCAGGCAGGTTAACCCCCTGTGTGTGCTGGGCATTCCATGTGTGTGCGCGTGTGTGAGTGTGCTGTGTCTCTGTGGGCAGACCCTGAGCTCCCTGTGTGCCTGGGCTTAACTCAGCCTTGGGTGCTCACCCATGAGATCTCAGGGTACCAGCCTGCCCTGGCTGGCACAGGCCGTGCCCCACTGTTAGACTGAAGCACCCCTTTGGGCTCTCTCTGCTGTCCTGTGGAATTGGGATGTGATGTGGCTTGGGCGTTACAGGACATTGGGATGTGCTGTTGGACTCGGAGCCAAGGGGTGGGAAGGTGGGGCCTTGGGTTGGGTTTCTCTGGGTTCCTGCGGTGCTTGTGTGGTTTGGACCATTTTGCTGCAACCTGGGCTTGATTTGCCAGTGTGCAAGGTTCCTTGGCCGGCCGTGGGTCCTGAGGTGTATTAGAGAGTTTTGGGAGTTCTGAGAGCTCCTGGGGGAAATACTGAGGTTTGGGGGTTCTAGTGTCATTATTAAAATTCAGGGAATGTTGCTGAGATTCTAGAGGTGTCCTTGTGACCTGGGGCTTTTGGAGGGTGTATCTGAGATTGTGAGGATCCTGCTGGTCTTCCCGGTTCCTCCCAGACAACTCTTAACTCCTACTAATCTTAGCACTTTTCCCTTTGAAGATTTTGATAACCACAGGCAGCTGAAGGCAGGCACGCAGGCCTCTGTTTCTTGACACAAACATTCCTCAGGTTTAATTAACTTGAACAAAAACATGGAGAGGAAGGAAGCCCTGTCCCAAGGCCTTCATAGGCCAGCTCCAGCCCAAGGGGCAGGGCAGCTCCATGCCAGGCCAAGATGGCAGATGGCCTTCACTGGCTCGGAGTCCAGAAGTTGTGGACTTCCTTCCACAGTGGACAGGGCTTAATCACTGCCGTCCGTGTCCATCCTGAGTCTGCTGGCTTCTGCTGCTCCTGGGACATTGACATCAGCTTCATCTGAGTGTGCCACAGGGGCTCATTGCTGCTGTCAGCTGGAGGCCAGCCCCACCCTCATGTGCCCTCTCTTTGCCTCCCCACTCCCCTCTTCAGCTCTCCTAAGACACTTGGACTTCATTCTTGCTACCATTCCTGGCCCTCTCTGGTCTCAGGACTCTGTTCCATGCCCCTTGCTCCAGGAAGTCCCAAGATCATCCAAGCCATCACCTTCCTCCCTCTGCCTCCCTCTCCTCTGAGCCTCTGCAGCTTTGTCTCCTGAGTTCCTCTGCTCTCCAGCTTCTCTCCTGATGGCGGGGCTGGTCTCTGATTCCTCTGGGTATCAGCGCTGCTGTACAATCAACCCCTGAGCGCAGGTCCCGGTCCCCGTTCTCCAAGCCTTTGGAGAAATTCTTCAACAATGCATCTTATCCTTTTCCCTTCCCAGTGTTTCTCCTGCAGTCTGGCCAGGTGGCCACCTTCCTAACATCTCAGAGGTAGCCCTCCCATTTGCAGCTCAAAGTATTTGGGAGCTCCAAGCTATTCTAGTCCCAGGCTGATGGGGTACTTTGGACTCAAGAAGTGGGGTCTACATCAAGTTGGAGCTTGTGGCCACCCAGTAACCATGAGCAATCCCATGCCCCTGCCAGTGTAGGGTGCTGGAGTTGGGGACCAGGAGGGTGGGTGGAAGGCAATGGGGCACCTAGGTACCCACAGCCAGTCTCTGTGGCTTTGATCTGCTTGCTGTAACCAGTGTCTGATGTGCTGGATACACATTCTTGGACCATGAAATCACTGAAGGCAGGGAGTGGGGGCCTTGGGGAGGAGAACCCACAATAGAAGAATCTGTAGGCTGGAGGAGTCAGAGGAGGGGCCAAGGCCAGGAGAAGGAAAAGGACTCACTCAAGGCTGCAGGGCCAGCCCCAGGGCTCAAACTCAGGTAGGTCACCTTCCGAACTGGCATTTCCCACCCTGCCTACCCACTTGCTCCCTCCTTTTTCCAGGCCAGCCCTGCCCACACATACCTCCTAAGGCTGCCCTCTGCCTGCTGGGCCTATGTCAGGTTTGGTTCATGGGGGTGAGGGGAGGACTGTGCCTGGGCTCTGCTGGGGCTCACCTGGCTGCACCCCTGATGCTGACAGAGGTTCCTCTGGGTAACCTGATGGAGTCCCTGCCTCCCTTCAGATACAAGCCTAATACCACCTCATACCACCTAATGCCATCTCCTCCGTGAAGCCTTCCCTCCACCTTATCCAGAACAGCCAGCTCCTGTCTATCTGCTTCCCTTCCTTCCCCACTTTATTTTCCCTCTCAGCTCTCTTACCCACCCCTGCCTGGCAATTATATGTTAAGTTCCCTGAGGGGCAGGACTGGCCCTGTGCCATAACACTAGCACCCAGAACACTGCCTGGCACATGATATTTGTTGAATGAACAAGCTGGGAGAGACAGGTTTGCCCCAGGGCAGGACACGGTTCTGCCAGGCATCGATGGCCAACCACACGCCCCTGCCCGTGCAGGGAGGGCGCTCCCTCTCTGGACTAGGCTCTAATTGTGGTAGGTATCGTGAGGGGGGTTTAATCAGATAGGAGCTGCTTGCTCCCTAAGCTGAGGGTCTCAGACCCTTGAGTGGTGAAGGGCATACAGGGCTTTGGCACTGAGCAGAGGTCTCCAGAGAACCCAGCAGTTGAGCCCCAGGGCACAATAGCATTCAGTACAGGACAGGTCCATGGATAAATGATGGTCACCAGAACAAGCAATGGCTTTGCCAAACTCAATTTCTAAAGTCCCTCTGACCTCAGAGTCGGGCATTGTGCATCAGGAGGGGAATAAGAAGAGGCAGGGCTGCTGCCCTCAGGCGTCCGCTCCCAGGCTGGGGAGGCGTGATTCTCCTGAGTCCCTGGGATCAGAGGCCATCATGGGCTCCTGCATTGCATCAAATAATGCTCAGGTTCAGCTCTGAGTCAGCACAGCTGACCTCTCTGTGGGACAGGAGAGAGGTCAGAGCCCTCTTCCTGGAAGAGTGGCTGTTTGGGAAGGAGGCGGAGGAAGGAAGCTACCAGCACCCAGGCCCTAATAATCCTGCCTTGTGGGTTTGGCTAAGGAGCGTGGGTGGGAAGACTTTAGAACTTCAAGCTCTGGTACTATGAGATTCCCTCAGGCTCTTCCCCCTGTCGGGACCACGATTCCCGCTGCCCCACCTGTACCCCAGCCCAGCTGGCTTTCCAAACTGCAGATCTTCAACCAAAGTAACTTTCTCTGGACAAATTTGTTTTCCCCGGGGTGTAATCAGGGCACCTGTGCCTTCCCTCTGCAACCCTCTGCTCTTGAGGCTATTTTATACTTGTCTGGGCCCTCCATCCCTGGAACTATACCCTCTTATCCGAGTGCTGGAGCACAGTAGGTATTCAATAAGTTTCTGTTGAAAGAATAAATAAATGATTTTTGTTTTGGAGGGAGTGTACTGGCTGTTAAATCCAGGGGCACTCTACTATTGAACAACACCCCCAGTCCTTTAAATCTTATTTTGAGATGGAGGTCTTTCTAAGTTGCTAAGGCTAGCATTGAACCTGTGACCCTCTTGCGTCAGCTCCTGAGTTGCTGAGAGATTTCAGGTGTACCTCACCATGCCCTGCAGCAAATTAATGTCTTTTTTTTTTAATTTACTGTATGCCTAACTGGGTAGGGCAAGCCTCTGTGGAGTACTGGAAGGACAGGGACCCCCAAAGTTTCAGAGTCTGAACCCCCACCCAGGGGTAGTGGCCGAGAAAGTTTCTCTGCCTGTTTGCATCTCGCCCCTCCCTGCGGGTTGGGCCAGGGAGAGGGAGCGGAGGCAGCAAGGGGTCCAGCTCCTCAGGGGAGGAGGACGGTGGGACGAACCCTCGCCCCAGGCCCTGGAGGAATAGCAGGCAGGCGGGCGCTCCTTGCCTGCCCAAGGATCTGGTTCGCGTTTAAAGGACTCATTTCCGCCTTTGGGGGTGAGTTATCTTCTTGTGAAATCAAGTTGTAGGAACAAAAAGGTTTTACCAGTGAAACACATACGGCCTTCTTCGCCTTCTTTGTGGAAATCCCAGAAGGCTCCCCTTCTGCCTCCTCCCGCCAGCCCCGTCCTGGGTTGCCACAATGCTGGACTCTGCGAATGTGGCAGGCAAAGGTGTGGGGGCTCTGGGGAAGGCACTGAAGGCAGGTATGTGTGCATCTGCAGCCAGGGGCCATCCTCCTGGCTGCACCCCTCCTGTGCAAGGTGACCAGGGTGCTGGGACCTCCGCCCCAGAGGGGGCTTTGTATGGGATTATGGCAAACCCTCATTGCTGAGGCAGGAGCCAAGAGAGGGCCAGGCGGAGGCGGGGGGGGGGGGGGGGGGGGGGGGGGGGGGGGGGGGGGGATGGTCTCCAGGGAACCTGGGCAAAGTGAGGGAGGCTTGGGCTGGACCCCCAGAGCAGAAGGGGTGGGAACCCAGCTGGGAGGGCCTGGCTGGGCAGACCAAGTGGAGCCTCCTGCAGCCCACCCACCCTTTCATCTCTGTACTCCTTCCTCCTGAGCCTCCCTTCTGGTGTGTCTGTGGGTCCATCTAGGTGGGCTTGGAGGGGAAGGAAAGGGGTCTCTGTGGGCAGCTTGGACCTACCGGGAAATTCTTTGAAAACGGTCCTTTAAGCGAAGGTCAGCTGGCGGCCATTCAAGGGCCAGAAAGGTGCTTCAGCCAGAGCCCAGGGACCCTGAGGGGACGCACTTAGATAACTCTACGGGATGAGGCAAGATTGGGCAGGGAGGGACAGGAGGGGACACGAGAGGCCCTTCCCCTTCTCCTGTGCCAGTCTTCCCAGGCCTGCAGTCCCAGACCAGCTTTTCCCAGAAAGCTAAAAGCAAGAAAGTAACCTTTAGGATTAAAAAGAAATGTTTCTTTGTTTGGATTTTCTTTCTTTCTTTTAAGCTTCTTTTCACATTTGTGGGTTTTTTTTTTTTTCTCTTGTCTGGGGGTCAAAGGAGAAGGGCCCAAGAATGTCGTCCCAGGCAGCTGGGAACCAGACCTCTTTATCTGGGGCAACAGATGACTACTACAACAGCTGGTATATCGATGAGCCCCAGGGGCGTGAGGAGCTCCAGCCAGCCGGGTAAGTGTGGCATCCTGGCTCTGTCAGCCATCAGAATGGGGTGTGGCAGGGGTCAATGATTGGTGGGGATAGGGGAGTAGACCTGGGCAAGAGGTGGTGAGAACTGGTTTGGCCACTCATTTGCTGGGTGACCTTAGGCAAGTCACAGCCTCTCTGGGCTTCGGTTTCTGCATCTGATACTTGAGAATAATAGCCCTTGTCATCCCATGAACATACTTGAGGTGGAGGGACCTGGGCAGGCTGGTCATCTGAAAGGCACTTGTGTGAAGTGTTAAAAATACAGATTCCTGGGCCCCATCCTTGGGGATTCAGCTGTAGCAGATCTGGGCTGCACCCTGGGTGATCTGGCTTGTAGCAGGGATGGGGAGCTACAGAGGGGAACTTTGAAGGAGTTACTGGTCTCTGTGGTGAGGACTTAGGGTGTGATGTTTACAAGCATCAGGTTCTTTGAGCAGGCTGGGGAGGGGTGGGGGAGGCAGATAACTGGGACCAAAGTCTAGGGGGAAGACACTGAGGGAGGGACCCTGTGGTCCATTGTCTTGGATGGCTTAGTCCAAGGGAGGATGAGGAGGTTCTGTTTTCTGTAACAAGAATGCTCAGGCCAAAGCCCAGGGAGGGTGTGTTGAGAGGGAGGGGGCAGCCAGCCCACCTCAGGGTGGCCCAAGGACTGTTGGCTCAGACCCTTTTCTGTCTTTGTTTAGTCTGGGCATTCTGGCAGAGAACTGGGCTTTTCTGTGCCCCCACCTGCTGCCAAGGCCGTTGCCTCTGGGGGACCCAGAGCTCAGCTCTCCCCTTGCTGTTCCTGGCCAGGTCCCTCCCCTGCCTGCCTGCTCTGTCTGAGGGTTTCAGGAACTGAAAAGGTGAGGGGGGAGGGAGGAAGGGCTGCTAAGCCAGATGTGTGCACATCTGTTCTCCATTAAAATTTGAAACTAGAGAAGGAAAAATGCTCACGTGCCTCCCCAGGGGCTGAGACTGCGCCCTGGCCAGGCTTGGGTCACCCAGCAGGGACAGAGGCTCCACCCAGGGCTGGGGGAAGGAGCTGTTGTTTGGAGGACTCAGGGTTCAGACACCTGGAAAACAGCTCTGCTGTCAGTAAGCTTGTGCCCCTACTCCTTCCCTGACTACCTTTGAGAGTGCTGGGCCCTGCACGTCCCTGCTCCCTCTGCATGTGCTGGGGTAGGGATGAGGAGCCCCATGAGGACCCAGATCCCTCCCTGAGGTAAGACTCTAATCAGAAGCTGTGAAGTTGCCTCCTGGGAAGCCCCGGGCCTGGGCACTGGCTGGGGGGTCAGATGCCTGCAATCAGTGCTGTGCCTGGCATATTTAGATATGGTCTCAGAATAAAGTCCCAGTGTGGTAGGGACTGGGTGATATGGACTACTGCTTCTCACATATATGGCACCTGGAATCTGCAGCTCCCTTCTCCCACTGTAGGACATGGGAACCATAAGAATAAAGAAGATTGTTTGAATCTGCTTTTTAGTAAAATCAAATCTAGATACTTGCCATCTCTCCTACCCCAACCCCCCCACCCAAAGCTGGGAGCGGGAAGTTGGGCACTCAGGGGAATCCCAAGGAGATGAACTTGGGTTCACCTCTCCATGTATGAGTCACACACCCTGGGATGTGGTGCATTCCAGCTTGAGGAGTTCTGAATGGTGGCTCCCACTTGCACCTCATTGTGCCCTAGTATATCAGGCTGGAGTTGGGGTTTGTGGGCACTGGTGACAGATGGATTCGGCCACAGAAATCTCCTAAACTCTGATACACCAGCCTGCTCAGACACCCTCAATGGCTTCCCAGTGCTTCCTGTGCCTGCTCTAACCTTGTCTCAGACCCCTCTGGGTCACCGTTGTACTGAAAGATTTGCCTTGTGCCTGTCATGCTATCTCCAGCGTTCACTGCTTCCCCGATTGTCCTCTCGACAGAGCTTCCATTCCTCTTCTTTTAAGATGGTAACCATCTTACAAACTCAAATCCAACACCACATCTCCAATGCTTTGCCTGAGGTTTGTCTCCCTCCGCTGCACCCTTAGCATCCTCTTATGCCTGTCCCGGCATGGGGCTCCCCTCACCATGTGACTTGCCGAGTGATGCCTATGTCATTCTTCCTGTCCCACAACACAAATATCCACCAGCCAAATATGTGCTCAGAGAATGAACACAGAGCTGAGGGGTCAGATAGGGGCTGCAGAAGGTACAAAACAGGGCCAGATGTTCTCCTAAACATGGCCCTGGAGGGGATTCCCAGGGCTGAGGGTGGCTTATAGTTTGAGGTGGGGTTCACTGGAAAATGGCCAAGCTTCTCCAGAACAGTGTGCTGGTCTCTGTCCTGGCTTGGCCCCGAAGTACAGGGTTGGGCAGGACCTAGTCACCTGAGGGGAAACAGAATAAAGGACTGAGTGGTGGTCCTGAACTTTGAAGGTTGCACTGAGCCCAAATCCACCCCACACAGCTAAGTGAGCTGAGGCAGAGCTGTGAGTAGAGGGTTCAAGGGCCAAGCTCAGCGATAGGAACCCCATTCCCTACGTGCCCCCCTCAACTCATGAGCACAGTGCTGCTTGGGGAAGAGGCCAGCTCTGTCTGGCCTAGAAGTGGCACAGAATGGACTTATTCGGCACCCCACACAAGGACAAGCCCCAGGGACCAGTTTCTTTTCCACCACTCACCCTCTGGGATTTTCTGAAAGAAAGCAAGCCGGAGAGGGGAGGCTGCCCCTCAGAGGCACCCAGGCCTCTGCACTCATCATCCTGGAGATGAGGCCTTGGATCCTCTTTTCTATGCAGCAGAAGGGTTCCCAGGGGAATGAGCTGAGTCTTCTGGACAGGGACAGCCCTTGTCCACCAGGCCTTCTGACTGTGTCCACATGTGTGTCCTTCCTCTGCTCTCAGGCTCAGCTGGGCATACCTGGAGGTCACCCTGTCCCAGGAACCCCACCTGACCACTCACCCAGCTCAGCTGCAGCTCCAGCTCTAAGCTCAGGGCTCTTGGCTGACCTGCTTTCTCGGTCACACTACCTGATCAAGAAGGCTTTCACTGACCTTCCTGATCTCTTTAACTTCATCACATGCCTCCCTCTGTGCTTAGCTACCATGAGAGTAAGACCTCTGCCAAGCAGGAGGGAGCCTTCGTGATGATTAGAGAAAGGGACCCCTGTTTAGGTGTGTTCAGCTCTGTAGGTGCAGGGTATAGGGGTGATGAGGCCTGGATCTCTGACCACACTCAGTTCCTTGGCTGAGCATCCCTGTGCAGCATGCTCATCTGTACAAGGAAACTCTTAATGAGATGAAGGCAGGAAAAGAGGAGGACCAGGAAAGATCCTTCCAGACCCAAACCAATCCAAGGTACCAGCAAGTAGAGGGCAAATCATAATAATAAAGTGTTTGACCCAGGTAGTATGCTCAACCTCTGCTCTGACAAGATCTATAAGGCTGGGAGCAGTCAGGAACCTTCTTGGAGGGGGAGGGATGAATGGACCTTGAAAGATAAAAAGTATCTAGGTGAGCAAGAGATGCTCAGGCCCGGCTGGCACACAGTGCTTCCTCCTGGGAGCTGCCTATCTCCAGAACTGTCACTCCAGAGCTTGGCATGGGACCAGCACATCACAGGGGGTATAGCGGTCCCAACTAACCCTGAGACCAATGTGGGCAGGCTTGTAAGAGGGAGCCAAAGGTTGAGAGAGGTGCCGAGTGGAGCCTCAGTGTAGATGGCCTCCAACCCCAGGCACAGCTGCTCCCCCAGGGCCCTTTCCAGGCCTGAGCCAGCCTTCATTTGCTCTTTAGGGCCGTGCCCTCCTGTGACCCCAGTGTGTCACCCGCCCTGTACCACGCCTGCCTGGCCTCGCTTTCGGTAAGTCCAACCTGGCTTGCAACCTGCTGCCAGTCTGGGCAGAGGGACTTGTGTCCCTTGCTGGGGCTGGGGTAGGGGGAGCCTAGGAGTCATGGGAGGGATATCTGGAAGTTCTCCCCAGGCAGGGTCCAAACCAGGATTCAGGCCATGTCCAACCTGCCAGTCTTCTGTGACTTCTTGGCCCATCCCCCAGATGCCACCTGAGTGTTCACTGGATGGGTGGGCTGTGTTCTGGAACTAAGTGGAGCCAAGCTCAGACTCAGATGTGTGGGGACAGCCTGGGTACCCCGAGCATCTTCTTTATTTTCCTTCCAGATCCTTGTGCTGCTGCTGCTGGCTGTGCTGGTGAGGCACCTCCGGTTCTCAGCTGGCTGTGGGCACGGCAGGCCCAGACTGCCCAGGTTGGTTCCCATGGCCTGGGCACCTCCACTCAAGGGCCCTGAATGACAGGGCCACTCTGGAAGGGTGGGTGATTTGCTCAGTACCTAAAAACCAACTCCGACCTCAGAGACACCCCTACCTCTCTCAGTCTGGGGCTCTCCCCTCCACCACCCAGGTCTGGTTTAGTCAGAAATCCTAGAGGTAGGGGAGGGACTCACTCAGGTCCCTTTGCTTCTGCAGACCAGGAAATGGGGGGAAAGTCTCCAGAGAACACAAGTCCTCTCACACAGGCCTCAGAGTCTGAACTGGTCGTAGCCACCTAATGCTATCTGGACCATCATTTCCCCTGAGGTTATCACTTAGACCCTGATTTATGAGGGACTGGCCTCCAGCTGGAACTTTCTCCTTTCTTGTTCAGCCCTGCAACTCCAGAGCTTGGGGCAGGCATGACCCTGAGGAGATGGGACTGGGCAGTTTGGTGTAGGAAACGTCAAAGTGTTAGGGGAGGTTGCAGGTGGAGCCCCGTTGTAGACAGCTGTGTACCCTAGATCTGGGTTGCACACTGAGATGGGTCCTACTGTGCTGGAGAGGTGAGTTGCCTGAGGTCTCTGATTGGCCAGGAAAAGAACTTGCCCTGCCTGGGGCGGGGGGATGGGGTGGGGACAAGGGGGAGGATGAGCAGCTCAAAAGCACGCTGGAGTAGAGATTCAGAGCCCTGAGCCCAGAGTATGATAACCCAGGACATATGGGCCAGCTGTCTGCCCTCTACCCTGGGCCACACCCAGCCCAGAGTGGGGGCTGTTGCACAAGGATATGGTGACTCACTGCTATCCCAGACAGACAGATCAGCTAGTGTGGAGGTGGCTGATTCCTGGAGCTTCCCAGGTGGGCAGAGGAGGCTGTGCTCGGGCTTGTTCCCATCGTGCGCTTCCCTCTGCCATAGGACTCAGCACTGGTAGATAGGAGGCACTCACAAAAAATGTACAGAATGAATGAATAATGGTCGGGCCTCAGTTTTCCCATCTGGGAAGTGGGACTGACTGTATCAGCCTGTTTATGGAACATAGCTGCAGGTAATGGGGACACAGGGGTTGAGCAATCTCTCCTGTCCTTCCCCGACTTTGTGTCAGCCCTGTGGATTTCTTGGCTGGGGACAGACCCCAGACGGTGCCTGCTGCTGTCTTCATGGTCCTCTTCAGCTCTCTGTGTTTGCTGCTCCCAGAAGAGGACCCGCTGCCCTTCCTGACCCTTGCCTCACTTCCCAGTCCAGGTACCCAGTGCAGCCTGGCCCGGGGCTGGCTTTGATGGGATGGGGCAGGATGGGGGTCTGGGAGTATGAAGCTGGGCTCAGGAGGTGATGGTAACCAGAATAGTGTCAATGGGAGGGGCTGTTATTCTGCAGTGTGACCTCTTTAAATCATCAGGCCCCACAAGTGTGGACACCAGCCCCATTTTACAGTGGGTGGAAGTAAGGGTGAGAAAAAGAAGCAATAACAAAGAGCATCCTTAATTTATCAAGAACTTACGTTTCTCCTTTTGCCCTTGGTAATATATTGTTCTTCTTTCCACTTCACAGATGGGGTAGCGAAGACTCCAAGAGGTAACTTGCTGCTGACCACAGCTGATGTTGGACCAGCTGAGGGCTTGGGAGATGAGATGGCAGAGCGGTGTGGGTGGGCACCCCTCAGGCTCCATGTCTGACCCCATCATATGTCTCTCTGCCTGTTTCACTTCCAGAGTCCTGGAAGATTCTGGCCCTGCTCTATTATCCTACTCTCTACTACCCTTTGGCTGCCTGTGCCATGGTGGAGCACAGGGCTGCATACCTGCTTGGCAGCGCATTATCCTGGGCCCATTTTAGCATCCAGGTCTGGCAGAAGGCAGAGTGTCCCCAGACACCCAAGGTAACCACTGACTGACCCACCACAGCCTAGGGCAGGGGGCTCACAGAGGAGCCTACTTCAACCTGCATGGCTCCTTTCATCTCTGCTTGTACCCTGGCGTTTCCCTGACTCCTTCCATAAGCGCGGGATCCCACACCTTTAAATGCATGCCTGTGGCAACCTGGCTTCTCTAGAGGTGGGACAGGGTTCAAGACAGCAGGGCATCTGGGCCACAAGGGGGTAGATGAAGAAGAGGAAGCCAGCAGACGTCCATAGGCCAAGCCTGAGTGGGAATAGAAATGAAAAGAGGTGGAGAATGGCAAGTGCCAAGTTGGGGGTTGACCTCAGAGGGCAAAGGAGAATTCCAGAACCTCAGAACCTGGTTCCCTGGCTGCTGGTTGGGACTGTGCCCAGTCTGGAACCAACGAATGGTGGCACAGGCTTTGGAGCCAGACTTCCTGAGTCTGAAACTACCTTCACCTCTTCATTACACACTCACCACTTCATTCATTCAACAAACATGTTTGAAGCACGTACTCTGTACCAGGGACGTCTCCAGGCAAGGGAATATGGTTGTGTACAGGACAAGCCAAGAGCTGTTGTTCTAGCCGGGGAGACACAATAAGCAAATACACAAGCAAAGCGATGCCAGGTGACATGAGGAAACTTGCCTCTCTGATTCAGTTTCCTCACATGTACATGGAATTGATAACACCCAATATCTTGGGGGAAGGTGAAGATTAAGAGGTTTCTTTGAGAGGAGGCACTTCGTGGGTCTTCTTTACCAGCAAGAACCTGGTACACACTAAGTTCTCAATAATAAAACATCAAATTAACAAAGCAATGAATGAATACATAAGGAGCCCAACCCAGGAAGGCCTCAGCCCCCAGAGGCAGAGGATGTGCTTCCTGATTCCCACATGGCAAACTACATGTAGACAAAATTAGGTCTTTGTCCAATTTTCAGGGGCCTATGTCCTAACACATAGGAACCGAGAGAGCGGGTATCCAACATTTAGGGCTCCTTGCAGCCCCTGGGGGTGAGATAGGGACCAGACAACCTCCTCCCTTGGGCTCCTCCCAGGCCTGCGGGTCCAGGAGTCTGGGAGAGGGGTGAGCACCTCTGCATGGCCTGAAAAGGTGAAGTGGGTGTGTTTGGTTCTGTTGGGGGCCCACAGAACCAGCAGCTTTCCCATGACCTCCAGAGCATCCTCAGGGCAGATAAGTGGGATGGGAAATGGATTCTGGTTCTTGGTGGGGGAAGAATGCAAAAGGTAGATCTATCCGAGTGTCTGTCTATCTGTCCAGATTTACAAGTACTATTCCCTGCTGGCCTCCCTGCCTCTCCTGCTGGGCCTTGGATTCCTGAGCCTGTGGTACCTGGTGCAGCTGGTGCGAAGCTTCAGCCACAAAACAGGAACCAGCACCAAGGTGAAGGGATAGGGCAGGGCTGGGCTGGCTCCTACTGACCACTCCAGATACCAGTGGTCCCCTGTGCATGGCCATGCTTGGTGTGGGGCCTAGCACATAATAAGTGCTCAGAAATTGTTTTCTGAGTCAATGTGTGACTGCTTAGTGGCTGGGCCCTTGACCAGCACCCAGAGCATCCAGAATACTGGGGTTGTGTGCACAGCAGGAATTCAGCCAAGCAGAATTAGGGCAGAAGACAGGAAGTCATAACTCTGACTTTGAAACCCTGAGTATCCAACTGGAGAACTGAGATGGGCCCGGAGCCTTGTGCCTCCTCAGAGTTCTGAAGAGGCTGGAATAATTCAGGAAGTACCCAGGGCAGAGCTGCATTACGAATCAACTCTAAGCTAGATACTGTTGGATGATGTCAGACACAGGAGAGACCTGGGAGGGCTTCTTGGAGGAGGTGGGCCTTAGTAGAGGCCTGAAGGACAGGGAGGGCTAGAGTAGGGAGAGACTGAGGAGCAGGCACTGCAGGTCTGAGAAGATTAAGCGGGCAGAAGGGTGTGTGTCTGTTTTGTTTACGTCCACAGTGGCACACCAAGCAGGTTGTAGCACATAATAGATACTCAGCAAATATTTTTAAATTTTGATGGATGGGTAGATACATCATGTGAAAGAGAATTCTTATTAAGAAGTACCTGCCATATGTCAGGCCCTGGGCTCAATACGAGGGACTCAGAGGTGCCTGACCCTCACTGGGTCTCCAGGAGCTTTGCTGTGGTAGGGAGGTGGGCAGTGCGTGTGAAATGTGCTGTGAGCTCCAGATGCCGCGGGAGGGCAGATGTAGAGGGGCCGAGTGGCTTTTACAGCTGAGAAAGGAGAAACATTCCAGAGACCATCAAAGGGTTAGAGGAACAGATTCAAGAAGGGCTGAGGACACCGGTGCTGAGGACTTGGCTCCTCTTCGGCTGGGGCAGGTGTGGGACAGGTGCTGACCTAGGGCAGGTGGGTGAGAAGCAGGCGGACCCAGAGCGATGCCCTCATTGGGTGTGTGCTGCTGAAGTCTGCAGCTCCTCAGAGGGGCTGCGACTGGGTCAGCAGAGGTTGCATGCCAGCCTGAGGGATGGAGAGTAGGGGAGGAGAGGCCAGGGTGGGCCCTGGTTCCGAGGCCCCTGCCTCTGGGTCTGGGTCTGACCTGGTGGGTCTCAGCGCCCGCCACTCCTGCCCTCCTAAAGCTCACACTCCTCCAGGAAGCCTGGGGTCCCCTCTCCAGGACTTGCTCTACCTCACCCTTCCTCCATGGTAAGCCTCTCTGCCAAGGGTTGAAAGGAATAAAATCCTCTTTGGACTTTGGTCAAAGAGATTTAAGCCACAAAGGACCCAGTCAAGCTTTGAGCTGACCCACTCCAGCCCTAGGTCCTGGGGTTGCTGTGGCAACTGGTGACCATGGCCTGTGTTCTCCCAATTATCCAGGGCAGTGGCTACCCTCATCTTCCCTGGGTTTCTGCCACTTTGCTGGCAGCTTAAGTCCTGGAATGTGGCTTAGGCAAATCCAATCACCCTTGTGATCTCCCTCAAGCAGGAGGAGAGGTCTGGGGGATCTGCCCTGGAATGGCCCCATCCTGTGTCCTGGTCAGAGGTGTGCCCAAGGGACTTTACTCCAGGCTCAGCCAGAAGAAACTGGGTAGGGGAAAGGAAGCAGTGAGCAAAGCAGGAGAGAGTTGGAGATAGATTGTAGGAAGAACTTCCAGCATTGAGGGGAGGGTTCTTTGCCTGGAGGTTGACTGGTCTTGCAGAAGAGAACAGGGTACTTTTGGTGGTCGTGGACCTTTTCCCATACGTCACAGGTCACCCTCCACCCACACTCCACCATCACAGCCATAGCCGTGTTTGTAGAGAGCTACTTGGTGTTCACTCTAGTGCCCTAAACCAGGGACCCAAGAATGGCTTAAGACAAGTTTTGTCTGCCCAACCATAGATTTGTCTCCACAGGGGCTGCAGTACAGCTACTCTGAGGAGTATCTGAGGAGCCTCCTCTGCCGGAGGAAGCAGGAACACAGGTGAGCTCCCAGGCACACCAAATGGCGGGTGGGGATGGTGAGCAGGTGTGGTTGGGAAGCCAACACCCAGCAGGGGCAGAGGTGAGGAATGACCTGGGGCTGGGCCTGGGGCAGAGGCTTAGCCTGAGGTTTCCCTGCCTGCCCTGGTCTTTGCAGCTCCTGTCACACCTCCAAGCATGGCCTCCTGTCCCGTGCCTGGAGCTGCTGCCAACGCTTCATCTACACTCCACAGCCAGGTACGGGCGGGGCGGAGACCAACAGTGGCAGGCGCCCTCCCTTCATAGCCCAGGACAGCAGCAGTGGAAAGCTGGCTCCTGCTCCCCAGCACCCACATCATCAGGAGAGGCAACTGCCGGCTTGGGACAAGGGGAAGATCCTGGCCTGGCCTTGGTGGTCTAGGGTCTTGTGAGCCCTGTCCCTTTCCCTGGGTCCCTTGGGAGGGACAGGGCCCCTGAGCCTTGGTGCTGCTGTTCACCATACCCCTTTTTTTGGTAACTGCAGGATTCCGCCTCCCCTTGAAGTTGGTGATCTCCGCCACCTTAACAGGGACAGCCATTTACCAGGTATGTCCGGAACCCTGCAGTGCCATCTACCTCTGGATCCCTGCCCTCGACCCCCAATCTTGGAACAGCTCAGGCCCAACCCAGCTTTCCAAGCACCCCACCTATGATCCCGTCCAGCTGCTTCTGGCCATCTTGGGAATGCTGGCCCAGAAGGGAGTGGTGTTAGCCCTTGTTGAGCTCATATAGTAACTCAGAGCATGAGATTTACTTACTTACTTATTTATTTTTAAGAGAGAGGGACAGTGAGAGAGAGAGAGAGAGAGAGAGAAGACAGAATCAATTTTGTTTAGTTTTTCATGTGGCTTTTATTGCTCTGAGACTTTGTTGTGTACGTGGTGCTGGGGTTTGAACCCGTGTACTCACGCATGCCAGGCAAGTGCTCTAATCATTGAACAACTGCTTTAGCCCCAGAGCATGAGTTTTAGAGTCACATAAAAATGGATCTAAACCTACCTCCATTATTTGCCTCCTATGTGACCTTGGAAAGTCTTTTAACCTCTCTGAAGCTGTTAGCTCATCTATTAAGTGAAAGAAATAGAATCGCTTTCTTCTGAAGTTAGTTGTGAAGATTTAGTGAGATCACATATTTGACAAACCCCACCAACTCCACTCCCTCCCTTGCAAAAAACAAAAAAACAAAACAAATCCAAAACAACAAAATCCTGGAAGATAGTTATGATTTCTCTCCATTTTACAGACAGGGTATATTGAGGCTCAGAGAATTTGATTTGGCCAAGTTCCTATAGCTAATTTATCTCAGTAGCCAAAATCTGAATCCAGGTATTTCTAGATCTAATGGCAATGTTCATTTGCTTTCTCCAACATGGAAAAATTGGAAGTTTTATATTCTAAAGTCTGGATAGATTGATAGGTGATAGACAGCAGAGGTGTAGACAGGCATTCATGCTGCCTGGGGGCCTGCAGCCCATGAGGCTTCTGTAGCATACTCTTTAGAGGCATGTGGCCCCCGCTTTAAGGGGCTGGATGGGACGCTCTGATGGGTGCCAAGCATGTGGCTGTAGCTAGTGTGAGCACAGCTGGGCTCTGGGATCTCACTGTGGGACTCCTCTAGGTGGCCCTGCTGCTGTTGGTGAGCGTGGTTCCTACTATGCAGAAGGTGAGGGCGGGAGTCACCAAGGATGTCTCCTACTTGCTGTCCGGCTTTGGGATCGTGCTGTCCAAAAACAGGCAGGAAGTGGTCGAGCTGGTGAAGCACCATCTGTGGGCTCTGGAAGGTGAGGCTCCCCTTCCCCAGGAGCCCCTGAAAACATGAAGGGGACAGGAGCCAGGGTACCCAAGCTTGGTCCCTGACTGCCACAGACATTCTGGATGCCCTTGAACACCTTCCTTCCCCTCTGGGCTTCCATTGCCTCATCTCCAAATGGGGGCAGTTGGAGCTCCCAATTCCAAGTTTCTGAGTCCTGAAGAGACCTATCTTGGCAGCCCCCTACCCTTTATCAGCTTCTTCAGTGCCTCTGTCCCCAGCCCCAGAGTCTTTGACTGACTCCCCCAGTGTGGAGACAGAGAAGGACAGGAATTGTGAGCTGAGGGAGGGGAAGGAGAAGGGAGGCAGGGATACAGGGCGGTGGGCCAGAATTTCTGGGCTAATCTTTTTGGCAGGGGATGGGGTTGGGCAGGGCACCTGTTTTCTCCCCCTAGTCCCTGTCTACAACTCTGGCCATCTCTTCTTTTTTTCTTTCCCTAAAACAAGGCCCCAAGCCAGGGAAAAACAGTAGCCTCTCTTGTGGTCAGATGCCACCTGCAGTCCTGTTCCTGCAGTGTGCTCCCTACCCCACCTCCCAGGGCTCCCCATGGCCCTGTGGAAGAGACTGAAATGTTCCCAACTGTGTGCATGGAGAAAGGCTGGCCTGAGGTCTGGCCTGAGGCTGTGCAGTGGGGCAGGGCAGAGCCAGGGAACAACCCAGGTCTCCTCAAGCCCAGGCTGGGGCTCTGTTTATCACCATGAGATAAAGTCTGGAGATCTGGAGTTTTGGGCCCTGCACCCTTGGCTCACTTGTGAGCCCCTCACTAATATGGGCACCCTGGCTTCTGGGGATGATAGAGCATAGGCTGCTCTGCAGCTGTTCCCAATCATTAGCAAGGCATGCTGGCAATGTGGAACGGCAGGAGTGGGCAGAGTGGGGACTAGCAGAGGTGCACCCGGCGACCTACTCTTTCCCTGCCTGCCATTCCCACCACTTGCCTGAATGCCTTAGCTCCCAGACTGGAGGCTGCCTGGGAACTGCTGCTGAAGCCCACAAGCTGGACAGGTGACAAGTTTGGGGAAGGCTGAAAATGACATCTTCAGTTGGCTGTGACCTGGGTCACCAGCCGGAGCAGACATGGCTTAGCTTTACCCATGTCCAACCTCTGACCCTCATTTGCAGCGATCCTGTTAGAACAGCATTGTTGATCCTGGTTCACAAAACAGGAATCCAAGGCTCAGAGGCAAGAAGTGACGTGTCCAGGGCAATGAGTTTTCTACTTATCACACCGTGCATTTGTAATTACATGTTCCAGTTTCCAGGCCCAACAGTCTTTGGATCTTCTTGGATGTGGGGGCTGAACAAAATTGCATTAACTTTCCTAGTTTGCAGATAAGGAAAACTGAGGCCCAGGAGGGATTAGAAATCTGTCCAAAGCCACTTAGCAATCCAGGTTTGGAACTGAGGTTAGATATGGGCTTGGGGTCCTCTGGTCTGTTCTTAACCTAAGGAGTTAGTGTTTTCTGAGCTCTTGTCTTAGGGCTGCCCACTGGCTCCTGGGCCAAAACTCTGGCATTGTTGACAGAAAGCTCAAACTCTGCGTCAGGAAGTCCAGATTACATTCTCAGTTCCATCAGTTACAAGCAGCGTGACCTCAGGCAAGCCGCTCACCTCTCCTGACCTTGATTTCCCTGCCTGAAAAGTGGGCGCTGAGGTTAAAAAGGCAGCCTTGTCCAGGAGGCCCTCGATTTGGTGAGGGAGGATAGATCTGTTTACAAGGAGGGCCTAGAGTGGGCAGGTGCAAGATACCAGCAGCAGCAAAGAACAGGAAGATTTTGGGTGGCAGGGTTTGTAGTGACCCAAGTTTGGAACCACTGGAGAAAGAGGGAAGCAGCAGGTGGACAGAGGGAGATAAATGGCCAGGTTGTGGCCAATGAGGCTTTGCCAACCTTTCCCCTCCATTAGCCTCTTCATTTACCTGGTGAGGCCTGGCAAGTGGTCCAGAATGCCCCTTTTTGGTGCCCAGTTGGCTCCCAAAGGGGCAAGGCAGCAGGCCAAAGCTGCAAGTCCCCAGTGTTTTCTTTCTACCATACTTTGCAGAAAAGTGTCTCCGAGGGGGCATGGAGGAGGGAGTCAGGGACTAGTAGAGAGGTCCCTTCTCAGTTGTAGCTGCATCTAGGAACACTTAATAACTTTTTAAAAAGTTTCTCAGTGTTAAACCCCACACCAGACCTACTAAATTGGAAACCCAGAATCTACGATTGACCCTGCTCAATAATTTGGATACAGGCAGTTTGAGAATCACTATAGGCGACAACAGTGAGTATTGCTTGGTTGATTGGTTCCAATCCATTGCTGCTGGAAGTAACTGATGAAGTCTCTGCCCCCAAACCAGTGCTGCTCAGCACTCCCTCACACTGGAATCCTGGTTGCTTTCTTAACACTAATGCTGGGTCTGATTTAACTGGTCTGGATACAGCCCAGACAATGGGGAATTGGAGCAGTTCCAGGTCACCCTAATGCGCTGCCAGGGCTGAGACCCACTGCCCCTGCATCTCTGGCTACATGGGACAGGTGCTTGCCTTGCCCATGTTTGCTGTCAACTTTCCATGTTTCTGGTGGACACAGGAAACAGGGACATTCCCTGGGTTGACTTACAAGATCAGATTGCAGGCAGCCCGGGCTCATTCTGGTTGATTGAGAGGGGAGGCAGCCTAGCAGAGGGGCTGGCTGTGTCAGGCCTCTCTCTGAACTTTGTCTCCTCTTTGGCCTCTTGGAAACAATTGCTGTGTCTGACCACTTGGGGTTGCTTGGAGAGTCCAGAGTGAGGATGGCTGTGGATGTAGCGGGGGAGGATTGCAGCCTACCGCTCTGAAGTTCCTCAATATTCACAACACACAATCTCCTCTTTCCCTGCACCATGGATCCAGGCATCTCATCACCTGTGTGCATGGCCTGGGTGGGGCTGAGGGAACTGAGAGGTGGGGCCACACCCCAGTGGAGATGGTAGCAGCAGCCACCTTCCTCGTCCTGATGGGCTCAGCACTCTGCCGTGGACTCGCATCCTCTGTGCTCTGAACAAAGGGCATTGGTGCAGAAAGGAAAGGGGTCTTGTGACTTGAGTTATCCTAGGAGATGGGCAGCGTGACAGTGTGCCTGGCAATGTGCACATGAACAGAGAGAGGCTCCGGGTTGAAGCTCACACAGCCAAGAAATGGTGGAGCTGGGGGCAGGGGCTGGATTGGGTGGAATCTCCTGTGAAGGTCACAGCAATGGAAGCCACAGAACCCAGGTGAAGGCCAGATATGTGTCTCCCCATCCTGGCTAGCACGCTGTGGGGCCAGATGTGGCTGCCAAGGTCATTGGCTTATACTGGACTTGAGAAATGGGGATGGGCCAAAGAGGCCTCCAATCAGAGGAGGACAGGGGCCAGTGACTCATGCCAAACTACCACCGTGGCGGGTTGGAGGGTCCCCAAAGGCACTCCAGGCCCTGGCCTCCCACTGTGCTCCCTCTCCCCCTCCAGTTTGCTACATCTCGGCCCTGGTCTTGTCTTGCTCACTCACCTTCCTGCTCCTGATGCGCTCGCTGGCAACACACAGGTTGGTGGTAGTCCTGACTCACTCTGTGAAGAGGTGGGAAGGGGTCAGAGAGCCAAGAGGGCATGTGGGGAAGCCCCAGAGCTGCAGGAAGGGAAGGTCCCTACAGGCCCAGGCTGTCACTGAGTCTCATGCGCTGTGGCAGATGACAGGTGGGCCCTTGGCTTGCCCGCTGAATGTTTGTCTGGTTGGGAAAACACTTGTGAGAGATATGGGGCATGACTGGTGGGGGGGCTTCTCTGAGAAGGGGCCACCTGGGAGTGCTGATTAAATAGGGAGGCCACTTGGGGAGCTGACATTCCACTTAGGAGTGGAAAGAAGAGGTAGGTGGCAAGGGCCGGAGGGTGCTACGGGCAAGAGGAACATGACGTCATGGGCAACAGCAGAGAGGTGGGTGAGCCTGACAAGAGAGCGGGTAGCTGAGCAGATGGCCTGGCAGGTGCAGGGGCACTGGAAGGGTTGTTCTGGGATTCGAGTGCCGAGCTGCCCGGCTTGCCCTTTTACGGTGCTAAACAGCCGGAGGCATTCCAAGCACAGGAGGAGTTCTGGGTGGGAGCAGCCCTGTAGAAAGGGATAGCAGGGTGCCCACCAGCTCAGCCAACTGGCACGCAAGCTCTATGCATTTGACAGGCCTCAGAGTTCCTGTCCGGGGGTCTCTCACAGGATTGGCCCCACTGACCCTGACATTCAAGGCCCTACAAGCCTCTACCTGCCTTGCATTCTGCCCTAGTGACCGGGCTGCTCTGATGTCACTTCCACTCTTGCTAATGGTTCCCACTATTCTGACTGGGCTGAAGTTGTACCCTTTGCCTGATTTTTGTCTCCTTATTCACCCTGCAAGACTTTCCAGGTATCACCTCTTCCAGGAAGACCTGGAAGCCCAGTTTAAGTTAGTGGCTTCTGGGCTCCCAGGGCTCTGAGCTTCCCTGCTGAGGGCTGTGGGCTGTAATTACACTAGGAGTTTGGCCAGAGGCTACAGGGAGGAATCTAGGGAGTGTTTATTACTCCCTGAAGGCCCTGCCTCCCTTGCTTACACCCTAGGACCAATCTTCAAGCTTTGTACCGAGGGGTGGCCCTGGACCTGGGTCCCCCACTCCAGAGCACTCGCCCATCCCGCCAGGCCATATTCTGTTGGATGAGCTTCAGCGCCTACCAGACTGCCTTTACCTGCCTCGGTGAGCACCCTCACCTCCTGCCCCATGTTGGCCCCAGGGGGCAGGAAATATGTTCAGCAGGTCCTGGCCCTGCTGGCCAGATTCTGGGACAAGAGCACCAGAGCACTTGGAGAAGGGCACCCTTCACATGACCAACTCTGGGTGCCACCGGGTATTTATGTGCAGGGACTTACCCAGGCATGGAGATGGCAAGTTCAAGGTGGCACATTCCTGCCCCTATAAGGGAGAGCTGCGATGCAATGGGCTGCCTTGGAAGGTTTGGGGACCTTTGTCACTAGCAGGATTCCATGGACATTGTTGGGAGCTACAAGGGGTCCCTGCCCTGAGAGAATTGGACCAGATGACCTTCAAGGACCCATCCCAGGCCTGATGTTCTGATTGTTCCCTTGGCCATTGCAGCCAGTAAAGCATCCTCAAATGAGGGACGTGGAGCCAGAGTTGCCAATCCAAGGGCCCATGTCTCTCCCTTCAGTTCCTTCTGTTCTGACCTCCCTGGGAGAGGAGAAGGGTGATAGGATGACAACAGAGGAATTACTGGGACTGAAAGTCGTAACTTCCGTATTGGTACACCTTACCGTCAAGCCTCTTCTTTTTCTTTTTATTATTATTACTTATTATTGTATTGGTTCTTTTTAGGTATACATGACATAAGATTATACAGTGACATAATTGTAAAAGCATGGAGCTGAACTTGTTCTAACTCAGTCTCCAGTTTTCCCCTCCCTCTCCCTTCTTCCCACTCTGGTTTTTTTTTTTTTTTTTAACATACATGACAACAGTATATACAATGACATAAAAGCTGGAGCACACCATGTTTTAACTCAGTACCCAGTATTTTCCCTTCTCCTCCCTTCCTCCAACCCCCTGTTCTTTTTAGATATACTTGACCATAGGATAAACCTTCGCATTTTTATGAAATCGTACAGTACAACATATTCTAATTCAGTCCCCAGGATTTCCTTCCCTTCCCCCGCCCACCACCCCAGGGTCTTCCCTCTACTCTGCTGGTCTTTCTGTTATCTACTAATAATCTTTTTTTAATTTAGTGACTCACTATACATGTTGATGAGATTCGCTATGATATGTTCATACATGAACATGAGAAAGTGAAGTCTGATTCCTTCCACGAACTTTCCCTATCTCATTCCTCCTTCCTCCATTTCATTCATTTTTCTATTCCTCTGTTCTTTTCCTTATTTTGGATTAGCTTCCACATATCAGAAAGAATATTTGACCTTTGGTCTTTCTTTTCTTTTTCTTTTTTTTTTTTCAGTACTGGGTATTGAACCCAGGGGTGCTCTACCACTGAGCTATATCCATAGTCATTATTATTTTTTGTTTGTTTGTTTGGAGTTGGTTTTGGCAAGTGCCCAGGCTGGACTTGAACTTGTGATCCAACTGCCTCAGCCTTGCAAGTAGCTGGGATTACAGGCTTGGGCTTCTGTACCTGGCTTCCCAAGCCCTTTTGTACACATTATCCCATGTGATCAATTGGTCTGATTGTTTCCAGACAACTCTTGGGCACCTACGATATATTGGGCTCAAATTCATAGGAATACAAACACTAATTTACAAAGTGGTCTTGTCCTCAAGAACTCAAGAGCAAGTGGGGGTAAATAATGTTTTCAAAACACCTTTGTTTCAAAAAGTTGCCCCAGATATGATCTATTTGGGTCTTCACAGCAGTTCTCTGAAGTAGGCACTACTATCCCCATTTTATGGAGGAAGAAATCATTAGAATCATTAGAAGAAATCATTACATTAGCTCAGAGCTAATGTAACTTGCTGGAGGCAGCATAGCTAGGCAGTGGCAGAGCAGGAATCTGAAACCAGGTCAGCCCTGGGAATCTAAAGCCCTCAGATTCCTGAGGGAGGCAGGGGTTGGCCAGCTCCCAAAGAACTTGTTGTTTGTACCCTTGTTGCTCCTGATCCCTGCAGGGCTCCTGGTGCAGCAAATCATCTTCTTCCTGGGGACCACAGCCCTTGCTTTCTTGGTGTTCATGCCTGTGCTCCTCGGCCGGAACCTCCTGCTCCTACGATCCCTGGAGTACTCATGGTGAGTGAAGCAAGGAGTGGAGGGCTCTCGAACCCTTTTCCAGAGGGCTGCTAACAGCAACCACCCTCCCTGACCCACCTGCAGGCCCTTCTGGCTGACTTTGACCGTAGCTGTGACTCTGCAGAGTATAGCAGCCCACTGGGTCTTCCTGGAGACTCACCATGGATACCCAGAGCTGACCAACCGGTAAGGTGATCTCTGGGCTTGTGGCTCCCTTGGGCCCTCAGCCTCTTCTTTCTCCTACCCAGCAGGTAGGAGAAAGAGCTTGCCTTGCCTATAGAGCAAATGGACAGTTCCCATCCTATTCCAAAATATCTTTCTCTTTATCTGTCATGAGACAGAAATAGCCCTAGGAGACTTTTTTTATCCAGATGTACACTGCTCTCCTTGGATCCTCTGTCCCCCCAAACCTGTACTTCCCCACTTTGCAAAAAGGAGGTTCTGTGTCAGATGGAAGAGCTGTGGGAGAACCTTTGCCCCAGGATGGACTTGGAATTAGTGGACAGGGCCCAGAGCAGGGAGGTGGGAGACATTGGGGTCATGGAAAGACCCAGGTAGACTTGCAGTAAAATCCCAGACCTGCCACTGAGTAGCTAGAATGACTTGGCTAAGTCACTCAGCCTTCCTGGGCCTCTACAAAAGAGGGTGACACTACCTGTTTTCTAGGGTGGTGGGTTGAGAGGGAAGGCCCAGCACAGAGCATGCCACGCAGAAGGCATACTTAATAACAGTAGGCACTCAATAAATACACAGCCACTGAGGGCCTCTAGGTGTGACCTGGCTTGAGGGATGGTGCTGCGGGTGCTGCCTCAGCCTTCTCCTCCCTGTCTCAGGCGAGTGCTCTATGCAGCCACATTTCTCCTCTTTCCCATCAACATACTGGTGGGCATGGTGGTGGCCACCTGGCGAGTGGTCCTCTCCGCCCTCTACAACACGGTCCACCTTGGTCAGATGGACCTTAGCCTGCTGCCACCGAGAGCTGCCACTCTGGACACCGGTAAGGCCACTAGGCAGGGGATGGGTTCTGCCCCACCCTGACCTCCCAGCAGATCTGTTGTGGAGGATGTGCATGACTCTGAGCAGCGCGTTCTGTGTGCTCCTGCAGTTCTGCAGGATGTGCAGTGTGCGTGGCATGTTCCATGGGTCCACGTGTGTCCCTGTGCAGTGTATGTGCCATACGCCCAACATGCTGCATGCTTGATTCATGACCTATGTTTGGGTGTGTCTAGGTGTCTCTAGTCTGCCACTGGCTACTTCTGCCCAAGCACTGCCATCCTCCACCCCACCCTAGGCTATTGCACGTACAGAAACTTCCTGAAGATGGAGGTCAGCCAGACGCATCCAGCCATGACAGCCTTCTGCACACTGCTCCTTCCAGTCCGGAGCCCCCAGCTCCGGCCCCTGCCCCCAGAAGACCCCAAAGGCAGCCTCAGAACTGGGGAGGAAGAAGGTGCGCCTCCCCCCAGGGATGGGGGCCCAGCCCACCCAGCTTAGCATGCCCCTGCCAGCACTGTGAGCACCAGGAAAATTCTCACTTCCTCTCCCCCTTGGATGCCTGTGGTCCCCTGTCCTAGTCCAGTCTCATGATAATTTTTTCCATGACATAAATTTGCATGCGCCCGTGTTCGTGCACGCGTGTGCGCACACACGGACACACACACACACTCACCATATGTGTGCACAGAGAATGAAATGGTTGCCTTGCTAATGGACTCTGTCATGCCCCCCAGATGCAACACCCTGACTATGCACAGGATTTTCTGCTCAAGTTTGGGGCCTGGGAGGCTTGGCTGGGTGTTAAGTTATTCACAGAAGGTCTCTCTCCCTCTCAGGGATGCAGTTGCTACAGACAAAGGACTCTCTGGCCAGGGGAATGGGGCCTAGAGCCAGCCGAAACAGAGCCCGCTGGGCACTGGCATACACGCTGCTGCACAACCCAGCCTTGCAGGCCTTCCGGAAGACAGCATTGTCAGGTGACCAGTCCAATGGTGCTCAGGCCTAAGGGCAAGGAAGGCCAACCCAGCCACCTTGTATGATGAGGCACAAGCCCATCTGCCATCCTCCTCCCTCCCCAGCACCACCTCAGCCATGGCAGACCCTCCCCTTAGCAGCAGCTCTGCCAGGAGGCTCCTGGCATCAGGGCCCCAGTGACCAGCTAAGGACTGGGGTGACTGTGGTTGGGTGGAGGTCTGTCCCTACTGTGAGCCTCAGGAGGACTCTCATCTGCCCCCCTTGGCCTTGGGGATGTGGAGAAGTCTCTGGAAAAAGCAACTGGTGGTTTAAGCCCTTGTTCCAGGAGCCAGCAGAGCAGGGTGGTCACATCCAAGGCCCTCCCCACCCTGGCTCCACCACCAACCTTGCAGGGCCTCACTGAGGCCTCTCCGGAACAGACTCCGTGATTCAGGGCCAGGACAGCCTTGCATTCCAGTCCAGCCCCACCTCAGCGTTGGCCCTCTGTGGCTGCCAGCCATGGCGCTCCCTCTCCCCCAGCTCTCCCTTCTCCTCTCCAGGAGTGGCTGGAAGGCTCCCCAGCCAAGGGGCCTACAAGGAAGCCCATGAGGAAGACATGGGCTCTTGCCCAGCAGCAAAGTCACAAGTGAAACCAGGCCCCACAGCCAGGTGCCCACTCCTGAGAACTAGATATTTTTGTAGTTTTTATGCCGTTATTATGAAAGAGGTTAGTGTGTTCCTGGTAATAAACTTGTCCCCAAGAAACAGCTCTCCTTATGGGGAGAGGGTACATAGGGGAACCCTGCCCACACTGTCAGAAAATCCACACTGTGTGTCTGTCGATGGGGCTCGGACCAGTTGGGGTGTTCTGGCTACATGCTGGGTTGGGCATGGGGTTGGGGCGAGAGAACTCATAACTGCACCCCTTTGGGTGATGAAGACGGGGCCCTATGATGCTACTCCCAAGGATGGGCAGGGTTTGGGGGGGAGGCGGGGCTTCAGGAGTAATGGAGAAGCAGGATGAATAAAAGCATGGAGGTGGGATGGGGGTGCTGCACCTAGCGGATGAGTAGACCAAGTGTGCAGAAGCGAAGGGGTTTGAGACATACTGGAGCCCTTCCCTGCTGGGGCTTGGTGGGGGGTGGGGGTGGGGAATTTTTGAATAAGGGCGATGCTCTGGGTGTGGTCCACCATGGGGCTGGGGGCTACAGGGAAAGTATGCCCACTGCACAGATCTGGGGCAGCGGGCCTCATGATATGTCTGCAGTCTGCAATCCAAGATCTCAACCCCTAATCCTATACACCCCGTTCCCGCCTCCACTATACCCTCAAACACACAAAGCTAGGGGGGGCCAGGGAGCTCCAACTCACTTTCCAAGATGTCCAGAGAGGACGAAGAGGGCGTGCTCTGACCCCTGCAGCCCACTGGAAAAAGCCTTCCTGCCCTCTGTTAGCCATGGACAGTGTCACAGGGATGAGGACTTAGATTCTGCCTCTGCTCATTTTTTTTTTTTTAAGAGAGAAACGACTTTATTTAGTTTTTCACATGGCCTTAGTTGCTCCGATACTCAGTTGTGTATGTGGTGCTGGGGTTTGAACCCAGGTCCTCGTGCTTGCCAGGCAAGCGCCGAAACCACTGGGCCACCGCTCCAGCCCCTGCTCATTTTTTTTTAAGAGCAAAAGAATCGATTTTACTTAGTTTTTCATCTGGTTGTTGTTGCTCCTACACTTAGTTGTGTATGTAGGGATGGGGTTTGAACCCAGGTCCTTGCACCTGACAGGCCAGGGCTCCAATTGCTGAGCCACCAATGGACCCTCTCTGCCTCTGCTCTAGATGAGGAATCAGAGGCACACTGGAGTGTGATCAGGCTGGGTCACAGGAACCAGAGCTGTGTGGGTCAAAGAAGGAGTTGCTCTACACAGGGGACAAAGGGACATCTGGGAGGCTTCCTGGGGGAGGTGATGCCTGAGCTACATCTTGAAGACTGAATTAGCCAAATGAAGAACAGGCAAAGTTTGCACAGGTTGGGGGACCGTGCCAGGAAGGGTGCAGAGGCTGGCGAATTCAGGCTTCCTTGAGGGCAGCGGGAACCACAGAAGATTTTAAAGCAGGGGAGTAGCTAGTCACTCAGCACGCTGATCCCGCACTGCCCTGACTTGGGTTGTACCTCCACCTCCTGTTTCAGTAGCCAAGCCCACTCAGCTGCGAAAGGAGCCAGGGACAGCAGGGTCCAAGTCAGGATAGGATGGTCAAGTCTTAGCTAAACAGTCGGCTGGGCCCTCAAGCAGTTCCTGTCCTACTCTGTCTTTGATTTCTACCCTGTTGTTTGATTTCTGAGCCAACTGAAGCCCAGAGACGGGTGATGACTTACCCAGGGTAGCACTGTGTGTAAGAGCTGGCTCCATCTTGCTTCTTTACCCCAGATGTGGAGTCATCCTGACCCAGGCTGCGGGAGACATCAGTTCAGTCAGCTGCAAATTGAAGGAGGAGGGGGACCAGGACGTGGGGGAGGGGCTGGCCAGCTGCCAAAGCTCACAGCTGCTACCCCAAGCTCCAGCCTTCTGCACTTTGTTGAGCTCAGCAATCCTGGGGGCTCTGGGCAGAGGCTACAGAGCCTCCCCTTCTGGGTCATTGTCCTTCAGTCTTGAAAGGGTCAGGATGGAGACAGTAGGGAGTCATCTTTGACCTGGGGCAGGTAGGGGCTTCTGCAGTCTCCAGGGTCTGATCACATCCATATTCCCCCATTCTGAGAAACCCACCAGTTGTGGCCAGCACCCACCCCCATCCACCCCCGGGCAGTTACTGACCCACCGACTCCTTGGGGAAAACTTCCCACAGGGCTCCGGCGGTCCTTGCTTGGACTTTCCTCTTGGAATACCATCTCTTTTTCCTGGAATGGGCAGTGGCAAGCACGATTCGTTTCCGTTTCCCCTGGCTCTCCTTCCAGTCTGTCCTGCTCTGGGTCTCTCTGGGGTTTTCTCTCTCCCTTGTCCTATGTCCCCTGCCTCCTCCTTTCTCATCTCTCTTCCCTCTGGCCCCTCTGGTCCCCTCTTTCCACTCCACTTCTAACATCTCTTCCGGAAGCAGGATATGGAGGTAGAGCCACAGCCCAGGCCCTTCCATTGCCTTGCCCCTTTCCAAAATGCCTCTTGAGGCCTCCATATGGTTGTCAGGCTCCTGCCTCCATTTGTCCTGTGGACTCTTTGGGCACAGATTCTTGTGCAGCTCAGCTCAAGCCCAGCCCTAGCCCCCACTCACTGCTGGGCCACCCCTCCCGTGTATGTCCCACACAGTCTGTGTATGTCCCGCAGGCCCATGTCCTATGTGGGTGCAACTGTCACACATGGCCATCCTGACTGCAACTCCTGATTCTAACTCCCTGTAAGAACTCTTAGATCGAAACAAAATGCCAGGCAGACATGGGGGAGCATCAGAAATGCTGTTTATTTCTCTGTAACCCCCAGGCTGCCTCGCCGCTTAGGAGGGACAGGCTACAGATGTAATACTTGGAGGGAAAAGAAGGGCAGGTGACCCAGGCAGAGGGTGCAGGCTGAGAGGAAGGGTGAGAGGAGAGGGAGGACCAGCCCAGATCCTCCATCCTGTCTGGGGACAGGAGGAGCTCCAGCAGGGCACACAGAGCCTCTGGCCTCCTTAGCCACTGCCACTTCCTTCGTCCTCTCTCGTGCTAACTGCCCCAGGCCCCTTCCCAACCATGCCGCAGTGTCCACCCCCACCCCCTGGGTGCCCCCACCAGCTTGTCAGTACAGTTCCTGGAGTTCCCAGTCTGGTAGGGCATAGCCCCTCTAGCATGCTGCCCCTGACAGGGAGGCTTGGGCGAAGCTGTTAGCAGCAGTTAGCACCACAGACGGTGAGTGCTGGGATTGGGTCACTGGGATCCTAGTCACCACCTTTGAGTAGGTCTAGAAGTTGGTGTGGTGGATGTTCCAGAAGAGATTAGGAGGGGAGGTAGGAAAATGTGAAATTGCCCAAGCAGACCTCAAGCCTTGCCAACTCCAGACCCCTTGGCACTTATAAGGAAGATGGGGAACAAGGGGAGAGATGTTAGGGAGGCCTCCAGGCTGCCCTGGCCATGCCTGGGTCAGGGCATGGCTAGAAGGAAGCAAGGAAGACAACAAGGAGGCTCTGGCCTAGCAGGAACAGGCCTGGGAGCTGCTGCCCAGTGGCCCCTTCCCCTGCTACTGCAGTCTCGGGGCTCCCAGCTCGGCTGAGGTAGATGATGACTACATTGTCCTCAGGCCCAGATGGCTGTACCTCATTGTCAACCGTATAGCAGCCTTTGCCTTCCACTGCTTTGCCATGGAACCTGCGCCCCAGTGCATCCTCCCCACCTTCACCTGGGGTGGCCAGTGCCACATTCACCGAGCTCTCAGCACTGCCCAGCTCATTGGTGGCCAGGCAGCTATAGGTGCCCTCCTCCAGCTTGCCAAAGTCAGGGATGAGCAGGCTGCCATTGGCAAAGGCCTGGAAGCGCAGTTGGCTGCTGCCTGCTAGGGTGCCAGGCAGGGCACGACCATCAATGCCTACATTGGGGCTGGCAATCTCCACAGTGCCACTGGGTGTCTGGATGTGCCAGTGAAGCTGGGGGGCTGGCTGCCCGTCCACATCACAGTGGAGAGCCAGTACGAAGCCCGGCCGCAGCTCAGCACCATCCTGGCTTGGCTGATAGCTGAGCTGCACTGAGGGTGCAGAGCAAGGCAATGGCGGCAGGCGGCTGAGCGGAGTTCCCTTGAGCACGTGGGGCGAAGTGCAGGCAATGTTGTCCTGTTCTGGGATGGACACAGACGTGGCCAGGGCCCATGTCTTGAGCCACACGATGCCACAGGTACAGTCGAAGGGGTTGTCATTGATCTGCAGGTGGGACAGTGCAGTAAGTGGCGCGAAGGTGCCCTCGGCCAACGTGTGTAAGCGGTTGTGGTTTAGCTGCAGTGAGCGCAGGGCGCGAAGGCTGCGGAAGGCATCGCGGGGAATGGAGGTCAGCTCGTTGCTGTCCATCTTGAGCAACTGGAGGGCACTGAGGTTGTGCAGGTCATTCCAGGCAAAGTCAGAGATGAGGTTGTGGCTGAGGTCCAGGCTCTTGAGGTGGCCCAGAGGGGCCAGGGCACCGGCAGCCACTGTGCGGATCTCGTTGTGTGCCAGCCACAGTGACTGCAGCAGGGGCACCTCCCTGAAGGCACCCTCTGGCAAGCCTGGCAGCCGGTTAGCTGACAGGCTCAGTGTGGTCACATTGGCTGGGAAGCCAGGTGGCACAGCCTCCAGGTCACGGTAGGCACAGTCGGCAATCTGGAAGCCGTACTTCTCCCCACAGTCGCAGGACTCAGGACAGGACTGCACCAGTCCCAGGAGAACTGCCCAGCAGAGCAGGCGCAGCTCCTGCATTGTACCTCCTGCAGGAAAGGACACATTGCCCAGGTGATCCTAAGGACCTGCCAATAAGGCTTGGCCCTCCCGGGATCTCAGCCCAAACTCATCCCCATCCCAAGGCCCCACCCCCCCATAACCCGGCTAAAGCCCACCACTCCCATTCTGCAGAAGAGGAAACTGAGGCCCTTCTCAGGCAAGGACTTGCCGAGGTCGCACAGCCAGGCAGGGTGAAGACAGGATGAAAGAAGACCCCAGCTTCTCCTCCGAACAGAGAGCTCTCCCTGCCTCGGCCTGTTCCTAGCTGATTTTATGACTTGAAATCTGTTTTCCAGCCGCCCACTCCCTCAGCATTTCACAGAACCTCCCTCCTGCCCTCCCACATCCTGGCCACTGTCCCTCCCACGGGAGCCCCCCATAGGTACGCTTTGCCCTAGCCTAGACAAGGCCCCTTGTGCAGTGCACACCACTCCCATCCTCCCCACCCGCTCCCTCCCGCTGCTCCGGCTGTGACCACGGCAGACACCAGGCCCTTTCTGAAGAATCACACCCATGGCCTGTTCTGCTAAAACTACCCCAGGCAGCTGCCTAAATAAACCCCTGCCAGGACCTCTCAGCTGACTTGGGCAAGGCTAGTGGCTCAACCCAAACACAGCTGGGATTTCCGGGGTCTTGGTTGTTGAAGAACTGCTCCCTGGATGGCTGCAAGCGAGGATTGTCCCAAGCATCTCGAACCAACAGGAATGTGCCAAGAGGGAACCAGCTCCTACGTCCAGCAGGGCCCTGCCTCCACCCACAGGCCCTGCAAGCCCTCCTCCTCCCGGACTTACCTTCAAACTCCTCTTCCTAGTCCAATAGAGCTTCTTCTAAGATGGAACCAAAAAGCAACAAAGGACCAAGTCAGCCCTGAGAGTCAACAAGGCCAGGGTGCCCAAGGGAGGACGAGGATGCTGGAGGAAGGGGCGGCCTGGTCCCTCCCCACCTTCAATCTTCACGCCTGTGGCCACCCTGCCCAGTCAGGGTGCCTGGGAACCACGCTGAGCCGAAGCTGCAGGGAGGGAGCCAGGGCGCCTGCACACTTGCTCCTGCCTTCCAGAAAAACAACTGCGGTGCTGCAACAACAGGGACCCGTGTTTCATAAGTGACACCAGAAACGGGAGGGGGGAAAGAGGCCAAATTTTTTTGGGTTGTGTTTTCTCTCTCTCCCTCTCTCACTTTTAGCAGTTTCAACTTCCTTAAAGACACAGGACTGTCTGGACTGGACCCAAGAAAAGATGAGGCCAGAAGGGTTTTTATCGGGGGAAGGGTGAGAAACTGGATCTCATGGAAAGTGGGAAACTTCTAACCTCACTTCAAACAGGAAAAAAAGGAGCGGCTCCTTTCTCCCAGCCGCTTGTCCTGGCGTTTGTGTGCGTCTGTGTGAGCATGCGCAAGTTTAGGGGCCTGAGACTGTGTATTGCTGTGTGTGGATGAGTTTGTAGTGTTGGTGTAGATTTGGGTGTGAGGCTCTGTGTGTGTGAATTTGTGTTGGAAGTTTGTGGTGGTGGTGGGGTGTCTGTATCTTTGCATGCTGAGATTGCGGGTGCCTTGGTGTGTGAATCTGTGTGTGGAAGCGAGTGTGTACTTAAGTGTGTGTGTGGAGGGGAGTGTCTCAGTGAGAAACTGAGAAGGTCAAAGCTTATGAAGCAGCTGCCAGGTCCCAACCCTCAGCAGGAAGCCAAAATGTTAGGCGTGTTTTAGGAAAACATCCTGCTGGCCCAGGCAGTCAGTGGTGCCCCGGGAGCTCCCAAGCCTCCAACCCCAGCCCCGCCCTGAATGATTGGGGAGGGACAGGAGGCAGCAGGATGGACAGAGGGACAGATGGGATGGATGACAGGAAGCGTGGTTCAGAACTTGGTAGCAGAAAGCTCAGGAAATGAACCAGTTGGGCATCAGTGTCCCCGGCCAGGATTCTGGGACACCCAGGCTTGCAGAGAGGTTCCATCCAGGGCTGCCACCCTACCCCTGCCCCAGGCACACAGGCCTGAGGTTGAGGGCCTCACTCTTGGCAGATTCTCCGTCTGGCCTCGCAGTGCCTGAAATCCACAAATCCGCAGTCAGTGTTAGAAGTTGATGCAGTCAGGGCTCCTCTGGGCCCTGTGGTCCCCACGCTGTGTGACAGGGTGTACACTGGACATTTTTTTCCCTAATTAGGAGAGCCCAGGGGAGGAAATGGATAGACGAAGAGGCCCAGAACAAGGGAGCTAGAGGAGAAACCGAAAGATGAGGGAGCGTCAGAAAAGAACTTTGTAGCCCGGATTGCCCTGACCTCCACAGATAAGCCTGTTCATAACCCCTCAGCAGCCCTCACCCGAGCTGCCTGCTCCTTCTGTCTGTTAACCAGCTGAATTCTGCTCACTACTCAACTTACCCTCTTGGCAGGGCCAAGGACAAACATCTTTGTGGAATCATCTTTGGCAGGAAGCATCTGAAGAACCCGGTTCCAGCTCATCACGCAGCTACACCACCACCAAGCAAGGCTGCAGAAGTACACAGGGTGCTGCCTGCAAACTGTGGGGTCTGGAGCTGAGGATGCCACTGTGGTCTCATTTAGATCCGTCCCCTGCAGGTGAAGCCCCCTTCTGCACCATCCCTACTGTGCTGCGGAGTTTCTGAGAAAGTTCTGAAAGGGTGAATCAACCAGAGGCTGGAAACACACACCTCCAGGGGTCAAAACAGCAGGCAGAGAACCAGTGACCTCAGTGTCAGTCAGGGAGGACTTCTTGGTGGAGGGGGCTTCACTGGGCTTCTTAACCCTCTCCCGCAAAAAGGCCTTGCCATCACCCTCACATCTAGGGGCTCTAAGGAGCTTATAGCCCCCTGATGACTCCCCTACTCCAAAACACCAGGATCAGAGCACACCTGTCCCCCACCAAACCCCTCGTCCCTCCTGGTGTGGCCGGTTCCTTCTAGCATATCCATTAAGCATCACTTCATTGGAGCAGCCCTTCTGAGTCTACCTAGTCTGAAGGAAGTCTCTGTTAATCACTCTCCCAACCTCCGTTTCCTTTATGCTCTTCCTGTAATTTGCAATGATTTCTTCATATGTGTTTAAAGTGTGACCCCCTCTACTAGAGGGGGAGTCTCTTGAGGCAGACACCTTGTCCTCCCAGTTGCTATTGATCCTTGGCACAGAGAAGAGGCTCAATAAACAACATCCTTTGATTGAATGAGTGGGGGAATCAGATGATCATTGGAAGCCAGGAAGGGAAATGCTTTAGGGCTCATTCATTCCTCCTCCTTGTGGCATGATGAGGACTTCAGGCCAAGACCAGGGAAGGAATATGCCCAAGGTCGTGCAGTTCCTTAGAAGGATGACATTGCAGAGAAGATTGCGTATAACCTAGGAGACCCAGACTCTTTTGGGTGGGTGAGTGTGTCACCAGTATTCCTGGGGTTGGGGAACCCTGGCCCCCTAACTCTCCATCATTGAAGACCTTGATGGCAGCTTTTAGAACCCCACATCAGAACAGCTCTGGGGGGTGTCAATTACTGGTGTCCCTTCCTGTCTGCCCAGGTACTAGTGCTGCTGGCAGTGTGCAGCCCTGCCCCATCCACTACTGGGAAGGACAGTCAGACAAGGGCCACCAGTGCTAGGTGGACTTCAGTTGAGGATCATATAACCCTCCCTGGTGCTTCACAATGGGACACACAGTGGGACTGTGGTAACTTGGCTGTCCCCAGATTACTGGTGGCAATCCAGAGACTCAGGACTGGAGAGCTGTTCTCAGACCCTGTCAAGCCCTTATGCCATCCTGGGTCTTCAGCAGCCTTGCAGTGGAGGAAGGAAGAACTGGGGGCTCTGGAGAGAGAAGGAAGGGGCCCAGTTTTGGGAACCCTTACTACCAGTCCTGGCCCGAGATCTTGGGGTTCTCAGACCGCTTGTATGGTGACCAACCAACTCTGGTTACCTGGAATTGATGGGTTTCCTGGGACACAGGATTTGCAGTGCTAACATCTGTACAGTCTCAGGCAAACTGGGATAGTTGGTCACTGTCACAAGGACAGTTGATACTGACTTCCTGCATCTCTTTTCCATCACCCTCTCCCTTTCCTGCTTTGCAGAGACTCAGCCCTCTCTACTGCTCCTCCTACTTCCTCTCCCCTTGGGTCCTGTTAACTCCAAACAGGATGGCCGGTCCCACCCCAGCAGAGGTTGCTCAGCCTGAACATCCCCAATGCAGAGACACCTAGGCTGCTGGTGACATGGTGCTATGTCAACTTCTCCTGACTGGCAAATAAAAGATCCTGAAGAGAAAATGGAGAGAGGGGTGGAGCTCAGGGGAGAGAGAGAGAGAGAGAGAGAGAGGCATGCAGACAGAGAGAAAGAAACTGGAAAGAAACAGAGAGACAGAGAAGTAGGAAAGAGACCTGGAGAAAGATTGGGAGACAGAATCACAGCCAGTCTGGTTAGATCCAGGATGGAGAAAGGAAGCAAAGAGCCAAGTCCTGGAAAGAGACAGAGAGAGGGCCACAGATCCTGAAACAGACAGAGGGGTGCTGTTGCAACATGAACTCGGTTGTGGTTATAGAACTGTCACCATCCTGATAGAAGGGCACAGTTGGGCTCAGTCCCCAGCCCACACACTCAACGCATCAGAGCTCGTTGGAATAACAGACAGAAAGCTCAACTCGCTCCTGGCAGGACTTGATTAAGTCTGTGGGTCTCCAGGGAGGCATTGGCTGACCAGGGCCCTTGAGAGGCTGTGGCGGAACCCTGGGCTAGTACACATGAGTTGTGTGCACATGTATTCGCATGGCAGGGATATATTTAGGTCTGCCTGAATTCCATTCTCTGGGCCTCAGTCTCTATGCCATATATGGGAGTTGGTCCAAAGTCCTTCACCTTTTCGCCATTCCAGAAATTCTCTCGAATGTCTACATTTGCACAAGGAGTCTGGGTGTGTTCATGCATCCTTGTTTCTCTTTGCTTACCTTCCATATGTGGGTGCGTTCCCATGTGGGCACGCGCAGTGGAGCAGTGGATAGAGAAGTAGCTCAGGGCCAGCCTTCCCTCCTGCTGTGCCTGCCCAGCTGATCCTTTTCCCAACCCTATACCTGCAGCCACGCTCCCATCTCCTTCCCACTCTCCATCCACCATTGCCCACCTCTCAAGGACTCAGTCCCCTTTTCTCAGGACCTTGGATTCCGGGACCAGCTTTGTGGTTGTGGTCAATCAACACCTTACTGTTTCTCTATTGTCACCCACTGTCTCTGTCCTTTCTCATTGCGTTCAGCTCCACATGTTCTTGCTCCCTACTTAAACTGGACAGTGTCCCCATTTTTGCAGTGCTAACTTCCTCTGGTCTTTTAAGATTTGTTCAGCAGGGCATGGTGGTGCATCCCTGTAATCCCAGTGACTCCAGAAGCTGAGGCAGGAAGGATTGCAAGTTCAAAGCCAGCCTCAGCAACTTAGCAAGGCCCTGAGCAACTTACTGAGCCCTGTATCAAAAATAAAACATAAAAAGGGCTGGGGATGTGACTCAGTGGTTGAGTCCCCCTGGGTTCAAATCCTGATACCCAAAAAATAAAAATAAAAAGATTTGTTCAAATGCTACTCCCCAGATAGGCTCTCCCAGGTCCCTATATAAACAGATTTTGCCATTCAACATATCTATTAGTGTATTTCTTGTCTATCTCCTCAACATGAATGTGAAGCCTGCATGGGTGGGTTCTGGTTCTGTTCATTGCTGTCCCCAGGTCCTGGTGAAGGTTCCGCCCCTTGGTTGGTGATCAATAAATAGTTGCCAAGTGACTGAATGAAGAATGACCTATGGCCTCCGGTGGGGAGACTTTGCCAGCCCTCCTCCTCTGTCCCTAACTCTCAAGTCCTGTTCCCTGAGTGTCACAGCCTTCCCTCTCACTGCGCGCTCCTGGCCTCCCCCTCAGCCCTCAGGGATCCTTAGCAGTCCTGCTCACTGAGGTGTATAGCACAGGAATCCTTTTTGTTCTCCCCCAAGCTGGTCCTGCATTCTCTAGGGATGCTGCCCCTGGCCACACACCTAGGGCATGTAGCAGCTGTCCAGTTCTCAGCCCCAGCCCCTCCAAAGGCTCTTATGAATATGAATGAGAACAGATGTTTAGGTGAAGGTTCTAACTTGGGACCAGAGTTCCAGGGTTAGGATCCTGTCCCTATATATAAGCAGGGACATAGGAATGGACCAAGGGCCTTGCTAGGGGTCAGTTATAGGTACAGGTTCCACAGGTGGGGGCAGTAGTTCAACCCTGTGGGTGAAGAAGGGTCTGGAACGGGAGAGTATCAATAGGCCATTTGCCCATGGAGAAAGAGGAATTGAGATAGAGTTGCAAACGAGTACAGAGAGAACCTGGTTTTCATTGCTCCAACATTTAGTTGTGTATGTGGTACTGAGTTTCAATACTGGTCCTCACACATGCCAGGCAAGTGCCATAACTGCTGAGCCACTGCTCCAGCCCCTCAAGTGTAGAATTCTTGATGTCTTTATAAAAAGTGGACACTCAGACATAGAGAAAAGACAACCTAAAGACACAGGAAGGATGCCAAGTAGAGAGGAAGGCAACTATTCTAGTGACACGTCAATGAACCAAGAATCCCCAAAGATTGGCAGCAAAGGGGCAGACCCCAGGGGAGTGGCAGGGAATGGAACTGGTTCTGCCATCACCTCAACTTCACACATTTCTCCCTACTCCTCTTGGATTTTGCTAGTTGAAATATTCTTGGTTCTTCTATTGGTGACCTTGGAGCTTTAAATAATGCACCTTACTTCCTACTCCACAGAGTGGAGATAAAATCTAGTAACTTCCCACCATATACATCACTACTGCCTCTCCTCTCCCGCTTCTACTCCCTTCCCTCTCAATTTACCTCTTTAATAGCCTTATTTTTACATTTTCAAATATGATAACATTTAGATACTGTTCTGAAGTCATAACTGTACTGGTTGCATTTTGTCCATAGACTGACTCTAGAAGTTAAAAAAAAAGTGAATAAACCAATAGTACATTCTCATGCCCGTGTGAGTTCAGTTCACCGCCACTGCTGAGCCAAGGAATATCTAAGGATTACATTTCCTTCCCTCTTGATCCAATATCATGATGCCCAGGCACCTCAGAAGGGGTTCTGAGCATCAAGGTCAAATGTATCCAATTTTCTTATGCTCCATCAGTTGCTCAAGGGCATACCACATTTCAATTGATTTATATATAGGCTATGGCCTTTTGTGTACAGGTTTTGGTTTTCCTGGAATTTCTAATTGCTTTCTTTATGCTTATTGTCAAAAGAATAATGTGCCTTCACCAAATTCTAAAAATAACTCAGCTTTGTTACATCTCCTTGTGCTGACATCACCTGGCAGTAAAAGCTTCTACTTTCCTTAATTACTTGCCTTATTAACATACAAGCTGCTTCTACTTATGTTTGCTGTTCAAGCAACTGGGAGCACTTTGAGACCCCCAAAGCCATCTCAGTTGTAGAACCTAAAATGAGGCTGGACTTTAGAAGGCATCTCTAATTAAAGAGCTTTTACTCCATTCCCTGATATGGGATTATCAGGTTCTTTCTAGAATCCCATCAGAACTGGGGAAGTTTCCACTCCAAGATGGTGCATCCAATTTTTTTTTTTAAGAGAGAGGGACAGTGAGATCGAGAAAGAGAGAATCAATTTCATTTAGTTTTTCATGTGGCTTTCTTTGCTTCCACACTTGGTTGTGTATGTGGTGCTGGGGTTTGAACCTGCATCCTCGTGCATGCCAGGCAATTGCCTTAACTGCCAAGCCACCGCTCCAGCCCCATCCATCCAATTTTGAAAAGTTTTGCGTGCCCTCTTCTTGGAACAACTCTATCTTGGACTATTTGTGCTGCTGTAACAAAACACCTGGGACTGGAGAATTTAGGAAGAATGGAAATTTATTTTCTCACAGTTCTGGAGGCTGGGTCAAAGCACTGACAGGTTGAATTGTAAGGGAGGACTGTGCTCTGAATCCAAGATGGCACCTTGTCATTAAATCCTCCACAGGCAAGGAATGTGGTGTCCTCACATGGCAGAGGGGATGAAAGAGAAGAACTCCCTCCTTCCAACCCTTTTTACAAGGGCACCTCATCCCATTCTCTCCTAACAGCCACACCCCTTAATACTATTGCACTAGGAAATAAGTTTCAAACACATTTTGGAAGGGACACCATCACACAAACCATAGCAAACTCCAGCCATCGTTAGGTACTTGGCAGCGTTCTCAGGGAGCCACCAGTCGGGAAGGAGCCTTTGGTTTGTCTTTTTCTTCTTCCTTCATGGTGCTTACTTACGAGATGGTCCCAAATGTCCACAACCAGGAGTGAATCAGCCCCCTTCCCTGACTGTTCTTCCTAACGTCTCCTCTTGCTGTGCACCTGGTTTTTTACGCATAAGACCTTTCTTCCACAGTAAACGGGGTTGGGGGCAGCATCTTGACTGATCAGATTCTCTTCAGGGTGTGCAACTCACTGGGGGGCAGGGTGGTGGCATCCACACTCAAAACCCTATTTCCATCCCTATCTTCAACATTCTTAGGGAAGTGTCCTCCAGTTTTTTTTGAAGAGAAGAGGATTTGAAAACTTTTATTTTTTTTTTTTTAGAAAGAGGGACAGTGAGAGAGAGAGAGAAAGAGAGAAACAACTTTATTTAGTTTTTCACATGGCCTTAGTTGCTCCAACACTCAGTTGTGTACGTGGTGCTGGGGTTTGAACCCGGGTCCTCAAGCTTACAAGGCAAGCTCCGAAACCGCTGAGCCACCGCTCCAGCCCCTGAAAACTTTTATTAATCACACCACTCTTTTTAGCTTTTTCCTCTTTTATTCAAGACAGGAATTATGAAAAATCATATCTACCATTCTTTATTACATGATAAGCCCTTTGTATCTAACAGAGGAGTTCCTTACAACCACACTACAAGGTGAAAATTTATGTTATCCAGAGAAAAGAACACTGAGGTTCCAGTTAAAGAATTTATTGATGTCTCATTGGTTAGGAAATAGAGGACCAGAGTCCAAACCCATGGCTCTGATTCTCAAACTTTGGGTCCTCCTTTCTGATGAGGGCCCTACAGACTGGACAGGATTGGATTCAGCAGGAAAGGGCAGGATTAAACTCTTGGAAGAAGAATTGGACCAAAATTCTGAGCCTTCCAGGGGAAGCTGGAGTATTGGAAGGAGCCAGGGCCAGGCTTTCTGATGGCTTCTCTCTGTGCACCTTTTTTCTTAGGTGCTTGGATAAGGGAGGAACAGGATAAGAGCTGGGATTTATAAACTCTACTGCAGGTAAATAGATACAATGCAAGGGAGAGAAGGGGCCTGGGGAGGCAGGGAGGTGGGTAGGAGGCTATGTCAACAGCACAGAGAGGTACGGGGAGGAAAAGAGGCAGTGGACCGGGTAAGAAATGACACAATGGACCATGAATTGGGTCAGGTGAGCAAAGGGGGCTTTTCCAGACTGTCAGAGCACAGTCACTGCTTCCAAGTGATGTTCACTAAACGGAGGGTAAAAAGAGGAGCCTCAGCAAACCAGAACACTCACTCATTCCATTTGTTCCACTAAGTGCCTCGGGGGCTCCTGTTATGAGGCGGGCAGTGAACCAGGTTTTGGGGGCAGATCAGGGGGCAAATTGATGGCTGGCTGCCTTGATGGAGCTCACATCAGTGACATGGACGCCATTCTCCAAAAAGGAATGTCCTGAGCAGGAGCTCCCCGCTCCACTCCCTCGTTCCTCTAAAACAGCAACAGGGGAACATTCAAAGCTCTGGAGGGAGCTTCTGAGGGGAGGGAGAGTCTGGCTGACCATCCCCACATACTCATGCTCAGCCAAAGCTAATTCTTTAGCCAGAATATGCTGGATGTCACGTACATTCCCCAGACCCTTGCCACACCTGTTCCCAATCTTCAGTTTCCCAGGAGGAATTTTCTCTGTTTATGCTTTCTTTTTGTCTCAGTTCCATATGAGGCAGTTGTGAATGTCCATCAAAATGCATGGTGTGGGGGCTGGAGAGGTGGCTCAGTGGTTCCCATGCTTGCCTGGCATGTGCAAGGACATGGGTTTGAACCCCAGCATCATGTACACAACAAAGTGTCAGAGCAACGAGGGCCACATGAAAACCTAAATAAATTGATTCTGTCTTTCTCTCTCTCTCTCTCACTATCCCTCTCTCTCTTTTAAAAACATGCATGGTGTGAAATTTTAAGATAATGATATACCACTGTACACCTACTAGAGTGACTGAAAAAAATCTAAACACTGAAATTACCAAGTGCTAGTAGAATACAGATCAGCTCACACATTGCTGGTGGGAATGCAAAATGGTTCAGGCACTTTGAAAAATAATTTGGGAGTTTCTCCCAAAGCAAACTACACAACTACTGCGCAGTCCATTAATTCTTCTATTATGTCATTACCCAAGAAAAATAAAACCGTGATCATACAAAAACCTCCATGCATACATTTATAATAGCATATTCACAATCACCCCAAATTGGAAACAACACTAATGTCCATCAGCTAGTGAATAGGTAAAAGAAATGAAAACACCAGGGGTAAACTGGGCAAGGTGATACACATCTGTAATCCCAGCTGCTTGGGAGGTTGAGGCAGGAGGATTGCAAGTTCAAGGCCAGCCTGGGCAACAAAGGAAGACCCCATCTCAGAAAAAAACAAAAACAAAAACAAAAATCACCAGGGGTATACCCATATGAAGGAACACTAACTGCTTAGGAACAACGAGGATTGAACTATTGACATGAAGGACAGCTTAGGGAATCTCAGAAGTATGACGCACAGGGATAGATAGGATCACTAACTTCGAGAAAGACAGTTCAAGACGTGCCACAGGATGCCGGACCAATAGGAAGCCATAATAATATAATATACAATAGATAATTGTACAAATACATGTTACTACATTTAAAACATTACTATACAACACAAAAAATAGTGATTTGGAAGTATTATTTACTTATCCGTGTTATAGATAGGACTATGCACTGGTGATTGCAGTAATTAATAGGACTAATTAAATAGTATGTCTGAGAAAAATGTAATAATATTTTGATACTGTTTCTGTTCTCTGTTGCAGCAATTTAACTTTTTAGACTCCTTATTGGGTATTTAAATTTTAAAGACTAATTATTGCATTTTTTAAAGTGAGAAAGGGACAGTGAGAGAGAAAGAGAATTAATTTTATTTAGTTTTTCATGTGGCTTTCATTGCTCTGACATTTCATTGTGCACGTAGTGCTGGGGTTCCAACCCACGTCCTCACACATGCCAGGCAAGCGCTGCAATTGCTGAGCCACCACTCCAGCCCCTAATTATTGTACATACTTAAGATACACAACCATAAAAAGGAAAACATGAATCCAATAGGTTTAAACAGAAAATATTACATGTATTTTATAAAAGATAGCTATGGCATATTTCCTTCTGTCCCAAGAGCTTTCTACTCTCCCAGCTTCATTTTTCTAATAATATTTCTGTGATTGCCTGTGCCATCTAGGACATCCATCTTTTCTTTTCTGTAGTAGTAAAATTGAATAGAGGCCAACATAAAATTCACTCTGACCTACAGCGCTGCTCTTCTTAAGCCCACAGTACACTGATTCCTTGTGTCAGATTGCTGTGATGACAGGGAGCTAAATATCCTCTCAATGTAAGTGTCCGAGCATGGAATATGTAGATTTTACTTACCAGCAGCAGCAGATTTTTAAACCTGTAGGAATTAACGCCTGCCTTTTGTAGCTATGGCCTGGTTATAGACCAGTCTCGTTTGGTAGAACGGCTATTTGTCAGTCAGGTATTTGCGTTCATAAAGTCATCGGACAAACTTACCATATTTAAACTCCATCATCCTAAAACATTTCAAAGGACATTGGATGTCATCTAAGGTAAGCCCCTTTTCTCAAGAAAATGATGTAAAGACAGAGGCAATTCGAACTTGTGAAACAGACTTTGGGTTCTAAAGAAGTTACATTTTTAGCAATGAAACTGAGACAGTCCTGTTTAACTTGGCTGTCCTTTTCTGTTGATTTTTTTTAAGTTTTAAAAGAGTCTTATACTAAGAAATGAGTCATTTTCCACCAGATGAGGGTTTTTTTGTTTGTTTGTCACAACCCTCATCTAAACGAAAGGAGTCAGGTAGAAAGTCCATCTTTTTCTCCGGCCCCTTCAAGATCCTGAAGCAGTTTTGAAGACACGGCGTTCACATTCCCGTTGATAGTAACCTTCTCTGTTCTCATCCTTACTGTATTTCCAAATTACAGAAAGGACATTTTTTTTTTCTCATCTCACACTTTGAAAATGTGTTTTTATGGTAGGCCTACATTTTAACATCTTTTCTACACGACATCTTGTAGGCATATGTCGAAGAAATCTATCTCCTTCCATTTACATAAGTCAAAAATCTCAAAAAGTCCTTCCGTATGCTTTGAGGGAACTGAAAAGTGATCGCAAGTATCATGAAATCGTCAATATCACAGGAAGCAAATCATATCTCTTTTTAGCAGGGTTATATAATAAAAGGTGCTCAGGACATTTAGCAAGGTAAGTTTTAAAATTTTCTTTGGTAGAAGTTTATAGACTGAGTGGAATTTTCCAAAATTTACATTTGCTCCTTTTGCCAAAAATGCAGATAGATAAGCAAAGACTACTTCAAATTTGGGTAAGATATCAGCAGTCTTTCATTTCATGCATTCTGTAATTCCATTAAGTTCATTATAGATCTTTATGAAATCATTAAGATCTTTGTAGAAATCAGGAAAACAACTTGAAATTCCATTTTCAAATCAAAATACCTACGAGACAGGGAGAATATGCTTTCGTTGTCATAATTCAACACATCGTTTGGTATAACATAGAAAGCATGTTTGTTTGGAGAAGCTCACAGAATCAGCTCTACACTGTAAAGGGGGACCTACCTGTTATCAAAATTTACCCTTTTGTTCCCTCACAGGATATCTTATTTGCAATCTCCAAATCACAAAATATAACTTTACTCAATTTCATAGCTCATCAAGGAAATGATGTAATAATGCAAGTTCTTGGTGTGATTTACCTAGGCTAAATTCAGAGCCTATGGTTTTCATCTCGTCATTAGCATCTTTTTTGAAAGTGGAAAACCCTGACTGATTATTGACTGATTTTAAAGTACCTGTCTCATCCCAGGCTCCCGTACTGCCCAACAGTTCCCTTTCTCCTACACCCAGCCCAGGGCATACTCCCCCCACCGCAAAGAATGCAGAAGAACATTTGTTGGGATAAAGCAAGAGTGTCACTTCCCTAAAGCAGAATTGCTTTTCAGGGTGACTTTTCTAGACTGATGCTCAGCTATTCAACTGTGTTGATGGGAAGGTGGGAGGTGATACTGTAATCATCTTACCCGCTCCAGGGCCTTCCGTGTGGCAGAGAGAAGAAGGGAGTTGGGTACTGAGTGACCTGAGGCTTTTACTAACATGATATCCTGGCTGGGCAGTGAGTGGGGAAGGTGGGCCGATGCAGCTCCTGGGGTACAGCTCCTCCTGGAAGAGAGAGCAGGTTGTGCACATGGTTTGGATGCACTTTTATCATTAGTTATCTGAGGGTGGGACTGGATTCCGTTCATTGCTTCTCCCCACCCTGAACAAGAATCGCTCTGTCAGATTGGAAACTGCAAAGCAGAGGTCAGCTTTTTGAAAAAAAAAAAAAAAAAAAAAAAAAAGATTCCTGAGAAAAAAGAAGGCTGAGCCACCAAGCCTCAGGCCAGGGGAAGAGATCCACATAGCTCTTGGTCTACAGCCCAAACTCCAAAGAGCACACAGGGTGGCAGGGAAGTACCTTTTATGACTGGATAATTACACTGGTCCTACCTTGCTGTTATTAGACAGGGGAAATAATCAGCCAAAAATGGATTTAAATAATTTCTGAACTAAAGGGAAAAAAATTCATCAAAATTAGAAAATTGGACCATAAAAATGTCTCAAGATAATTAATGTTTGCAAAACTTTTCTCAGATGGGGAAAAGCAGGGACGGGGGGTGTTCCATTACTAGGACATTCATGTGTGTCAGATTATTTCTGATGAGTCTATTTTTTGTCACAGTGGGATGCTGATTCTGTTGGACAATGTCATTTTTCCATGCTTCTTAGAGTTATAGACATCACAAAGCTGGCGGAGATGCCAGGTTCGTCGGATTGCATAAATGGCTCCAGAAATAGTCCAGAGATGGTCAAGAGTGATGACAAGACCCAGCAAAGCCACCAGGGAGTAGGGAGCAGCCTGAGCAGCAGATTCAGGGAGAATAGTGAACAGATTTTGGTTGACTCAGCTTTCTCAAAAGCAGCTGAGGCTCAGAGATCAACTTCCTGCCTCAGTCTCTGGGGTGGGCCAGGTGACTGCTGGGACACATGTACACATCTAGTTGTAAGAAGGCAGAGAAGGTAAGCATGGGCAAGGCAAGGCAAGGGTTAGTGGGGATCTCAAGGGACTGGCAATAATTTTTTCATTTCTAACCAGTTGTTTTAACTTCATGTGACACTCACAGTGAACCATGTGAACTTGATTACTGTCACCCAATCACCAATGCCTGCAGAAACAAGGACTTTTACAGATCTGCTCCTAAGTGGCTTAACTCTTGCAGAAAAGTAACTTCAGTTTGCCCACCCTGTGGTTGTACCTCCTTCCACAGCACCAAGGCGTGTTTCCCTAGTTCCTGGTAGCTACAGTTGTGAATGAAGGGAACCTAGCTCCTAGGCAAAGGCGGGATCTGACACCAGGTCTCCCAGCTTCCTTTTCTGTCTCTTGTGTTTTGCAACTGTTGGTTCATTCTTTCATTCGTAAAACACACATTAAGGGGGCTGGAGTGGTGGCTCAGTGGTTATGGCACTTGCCTGGCATGCGCAAGTACACGGGTTCAAACCCCAGCAACCCACGTACACAACTGAGTGTCAGAGCAATGAAAGCCATGTGAAAAACTCAATAAAAAAATGATTCTCTCTGTCTCTCTCTCTCTCACTGTCTTTCTTTCTTTAAAAAAAAAAAAAAAAAAGAGAGAAAACACACATTAAGCACCAAGGACATCCCAAGCACTAAGTCCGAGGAAAGAAAGATGAATGAGCAATGTTTCTGACCATAAAAGGTAGACAATCCATGTTTCTGATGTTGTACAAGTTTTCATTCCCACGAAATGATGACTCTATACCACTTAACATATTTTAAAAATCTGCACTTAAACAGGGAGAAATTTTAATCAGAAAGAAAGACAATGGTAATTTGGAGAATTCCCTCTCAGGAATCTATTAAGCATCTCAAAATCTAACAAAAAGTGATTTTCTTTTCTAGGGTGAAGGAAGCAAGCAAGATTTTTTGGAGGCAGGCTGAACCGACAAGGGGGAATGACCATGGGGTCTAACAGGAAGTGCTGGCTGTAGTCAGGCCATTCCCGGGGAGCGACTGGTAAGGGGGTCACGGGTCCACTTTTGTCCTATGCTTGCTCAGGCTTGGAGAATGCAGAGCCCAGCGGCCTGTAGGGAAGAGAAACTGCCTGAAGTTTGATCAAGGCAAAGCAGACGTAAGAAACAAGCCACAGCAGACACTAGGGGGGTTTCTGGAACTGATGCTGTCGTTCGTTAAGTGTCAGATGGGTGAGGGTAGGCAGAGGCTTCTGATGGGCTGCATTCCTCCAGCACTTTCTGAGAACCAGCCATTCACACACCCCATACAGACAGACCCACAGGGCTCCCTTCCTGTGGTGATTTTGATTGCTTTACTCTATATTTTATAGTTTTCTAGGCCACTCGCTGTAGCTCCCTTCTGATGGGTAAAATTCAACCTAATTAAACCCGAAGCACACCCAATAGCCAAGGAAACAGGTTCAGAGAGATTCCTTTGTTTCTTGAAAAAGAAAGACCAGAAGAGCAGAAAGAGGATTACAATGTCCAGACCATAGGAGGAAAAATATAATAAAGAAAACTCGACCTAGCCAATGAAAAACAAAATGTTATGGGGGCAGGGTGGAAGATAGGGAACTCAAAATAAGGTGTTGGGAACCAATCCAAATATACCAGTAAGTACAATAAATTGTGAATCAATTGTTATCCATTCAAAGAAAGGCCTTCCTACTGGGTTTGTGAAAATTCATTGTGATGTGATGACAAGTGTTTTGTTATCTGTAGCTACATGACAAACACTCCAAAACTTAGTGGTTTTAGACAAAAAAAAAATGATTAATGATTTAACATAATTTTTCACACTCCTGTGGTTAGTGATCTGGGAACTTCTTTTTTCTTTTTTCTCATTTATTTATTTATTTATTTGGCACTGAGACTGAATCCAGTGCTGTACCACTGAGCTACATCTTTAGCCCCTTTTGTTTTTTATTTTATTTTGAGACAGGGTCTTGTTAAATTACTGAGGTTGGCCTCAAACTTGCAATCCCAGCCACTTGGGTGAAAGCCTCTACTCCCAGCCTCCCAAGTCACTGGGATTAGAGTATGTGCCACTCAGCCTGATCTAGGCAGTGCTGTTGGTCTTGAGATTACTGATATGACTGCTGTCAACTGACCACTCAAGCAGGGCTAGAGGGTCCCAGATGTCCTGGATACATGTCTGGCAGTTGGTAATTGCTATTGACTGGGCATCCCAGTTGTCTTCATGTGAAGGTGGTTATCTTACTGTAAAAAAAGACGTTGGGGATATTTCTACCACCCGCCAGGTCCACTCACCAGCATTGTGACTTGAAAGGACAGGGCCAAGTGTTGTATCATTATATGAATCTGTTCTACAGCATCTGGCATTGATGTATGTGGGCAGGGAAGGAAAAATAAAGTTTAAAACATAGAGAGTCAGAAACTAGTCTGAAGAGAATTCTTCCCATCATAAGATGTAAAACTTTATAAGGAGAATATTTAATTCTCATTAAAACTTAGTCAAAGCCAAGAGTCTCTCTGTCAGGAATATATTCTATATTGCAAAACAGATGTAAACCTTCAAAATACAAAAGGAAGCTGGGAGCAGTGGCACACACCTGTAATCCCAGCTATGCAGGAGACCAAGGCAGGAAGATCAGAAATTGTAAGTCAATCTGGACAACTTAGCAAGACAGACCCTGTCTCAAAATAAAAAAGTAGGGGCTGGGGTTTTAGTTTAGCAGTAAAGCAAGCATCCCTGGATTCAATCCCCAGTACCAAACAAACAAACAATCAAAAAAACCTAAGGGAAAATGATATTAGATTCTATGCCCGAGCAAATTATTTTTTCCATATCTTGTTGGTGCATTATAGCGGTACATGATGATGGGATTCATTGTTACATATTTATAACCAACTAAATTATTAATTAAATGAGGGAATTTTTTTTCTTAACTTTTCTTCTTTCTTTCTCTCCTCCTTTTTTTGTTTTTGTTTTTTTTTTTAATTGGGGATTGAACACAGGGGTACTATCACTGAGCTACTTTATCCCTAGCCCTAGTCCTTTTTTAATCTTTCATTTTGAGACAGGATCTCATTAAGTTGCAAAGGCTGGCCTTGAATGTGGGATCCTGCCTCTGTCTCCTGTTGCTGTATTACAGGTATACACCACCACACTTAGCTATTTATTTCCTTTTTAAGTGGGAATCACATAAAGTAGGATTTATCAGAATCTGTCAGTAGAACACAAAAATTGCAACTGCATTATGAACTTCAAGTCTACTGGTGTGAAGTCAAGTGTTTTATGAATCTCAACTAACAATTATAAAAACAAATTTTGGGAGCTAGGATATAGTTCAGTGGAGGAGTGCTTGCCTAGCATGTGCAAAGCCCTGAGTTTGATTCCCAGCACCGGAAAAAATTTTTTTATCAAAAATGTTAAAGAAAGGGGTGGAGCGGTGGCTCTGCCGTTATGGTACTTGCCTGGTACAACTGTCAGAGGAATGAAAGCCACATGAAAAACTAAATAAAAATTGATTCTCTCTCTCTCACTATCCCTCTCTCTTTATTTAAAAAAAATGCTAAGGGGGTTGGGTATTTAGCTCAGTGGCAGAGCGCTTGCCTAGCACGCCACGCGCAAGGCCCCGAGTTCAGTCCTCAGCCCTGAAAAAAAAGTGCTAAGGAAAATCAAGAATTATCTTTTCATTTTCTTTGTGGAACTATTATGAAATCATTACTACTGAGAAGAAGCCCAGTGGCTTTGTAATATGTCAACTTGGCTAGGCTGAACTGTTTCTCAGAATTCCCTTTCTGGAGTAATCCCAGTTGGAGTGACTACAAGAGATTTTTTTTTTTTTTTTTTTTTTTAAGGAGAGGGACAGTGAGAGAGAGAGAGAGAGAGAGAGAAACAGGGAGAAAGACAGCATCAATTTTTTATTTTTTCATGTGGCCTTCATTGGTCTGACACTTTGTTGCGTATGTGGTACTGGGGTTTGAACCTGCGTTCTCGTGTGTGCCAGACTGAGCTACCACTCCAGCCCCACAAGAGATGTTTTTGAAGGCGATGTGAAGAGTGGAAGAGAAACAGCAGTCATTCATTGCTTACCTGCCTGTTCTCCTCCCAGGTGTGGGGCAGCAACAGTCCTCCTTCCCCTTCAACTTCTCTGATAACTGGGTCAGGTGAGCATTTGGCTCTTTGAGGGAGACACGAACTTCTCTCAAAGGACACCCACATGACCAAGGTTAGAGACAGTTCTAGTCTGTCCTTATGGCCCCCAGCTCATGCTCTTGGTTCCAGGTTGTCCTCGGTCACTTCCACTTGTATATACATCTTCCTTTCTATCAGGCCTGCCCTGTGGACATCACACTCCAGCATCAGAAGCAGAGGAACAGCTGTGCAAAGCATGAGTGCTTGACCAGCTTCCACAGCTGGGCAAGGTCACAGCCCTGTAACAAATCCGTAGATGCACAGACAGACAGACGATGGGAGAGAAAGGGAGAAGTATGTCCTTCCGGTGGGATCTGCTTCCGACTGAACCTTGACTAATGCTGATTAAAATATTCAGGAGAAAACTATTATAAAGTATGTAATGAAATTTAATGTTAAACTAATTCCCTCAATTTGGGGGTTTGTCCTTATTTTCACCATTTTCTAAAATAGTAATTTGTTATCATTTCTTTTCTCGTATTAAAGAAATATTTTCTAGGATGCTAATCTTCTATTTGTGACTTTCTTAAAAAGGCCCACAAAATTGGGATCGATACCTTGTTGTCTAGAGAAGGTGCTTCACCAAAAAGAGGGAATAAGGTGGCTGGAGTGGTGGCTTGGCAGTTGCGGCACTTGCCCAGCATACACAAGTACATGGGTTCAAACCCCAGCACCCAGCTACACAACTAAGTGTCAGAGCAATGAGGGCCATGTGAAAAACTCAATAAAAATTGATTCTCTCTCTCTCTCTCTCTCTCACTCACTGCCCTTCCGTCTTAAAAAAAAAAAAAAAGGAGAGGGAAATTAACCAAGAAAAAGATGACAGAGGATGCAGGAGACAAGGATGTTGGCCAGGGAAGCTCCAGACTGACAATTGTGCAGCCTGGAGAGGAAGCAACTCAGGTGAGAGCAGAGGTCCAAGAGCTCTGGGTGTCCCAAAGAAAGGAAAGAAAGCCATGGAATATCTACTTACTGAAATATATTGAGAGGAAATTTGTACATCTGCAACAAGTTTTGGGCTGTAGCAATAGAAATAAAAAAAAAATAAGCAAATGAGAAAAACAAGGTAATTATCAACTCCAGAGAGAACAAAAGGTTGTACAGGAAAAGAAGTATGGGCTTAATTCATTACATGGACCGGCTGTGAATAGTGTTTGCATAATTATCATAATGAAAACACTGAATACCAATTTAAGCAAAAATTGCAATTTAATCGTACTGAAAGGATGGAGGGAAGACATGTGTGTTCTATGTGAGAGAGTTAATTCTTCAACTTCCATAGGAAGTCAGTAAGTCATATGGAAAATTGAAAAAAATAACAGGAAAGCATTTTTTTAAATATGGTAGGAAATAGCAGAAGAAACAATCAAAGTTGAAAGAGGTTGCCCTAGGGAACTAGAATCAGGGAAAGCACAGAACCATTTTTTTTCCCATTACAAACCTTACAGAATTATTTGATTTTTATTATGTTTAGT